>JABMBR010007974.1:0-51758 GCA_018881525.1 Meteorus sp. PSUC_FEM 10030008 | reverse complement strand
TATTATTATTATTATTCTGCCGCGGTGCAAAACTTGAAACTCATTCTCTCTGTTGAAAAATACACGTTTTGTAGCGCGTGGTTTATCTAATATCTCAAACCAAAATCTGTTGTCGTAAGACAAACTCTCACAATTCTCCAGTGACACATGGCCCTCCATCATTTTCATCTCACAGATATGTTTGACCTCAATACTACGAGATTTCTGTTCCCATTTCAGAATTGCGTCTTTTTTTGACCTCCAACAAGACTGTGAATCCCGATGGAAGTGTCCAACCAACCAAGGACACTCCACGTGGTGAGCATACTTTTTTGTTCACTGTGAATGTGTCACGTGGAGAAAAAAACATTGGTGTGACGCGATGGTACAGACAGTAATATATAAGAATAAATGAGTATGAAAGAAAGCAGAGGGTGGGTTGATGCAGAGTTTTCGTTCTGCTACCATCCAATGTGCTATCAGTCGAGTCTATCGGGCAGTAAATACTCGACGGCAGATAACACTACGAAAATATATTACAGAAGCTCATTGCTGTTGTAAATGTTAGAAGACGATGAGAAAGCGACGCCCGTGGCAATGCGAGTGTATATTCACCATAGCACAGCATGTTCATTGCGAAGAGATTCTATGGGTGATGTTTCGTCTCTATATACATATATATTTTACCTTACTTTTTTTTCTCTCCTCTCTTTCGTTTTTCATGCTCTTCTTTGCCGCTCTACTCTTATTTTGCTTAGACCAACTACTACCACCAACTCGCCCTCACTAATAGTGTATAGTTGCCGTTCACTAGCAAAAACTCCATTGCAAGAGCGGCGTCTGAATATAGTCGTACGAAGGACGGAAGTGAGTTTGCAAGCCAAGCACAGGGCGGCGGCAACGGCGCCGAACAACCCCTTATTTTCCTTCTTCTTTGGTGCCGTAGAGCACATAGAATGCGAGCTTTGGCCGTCGACCTAGACCCCTTCCATTCATGTATAGTTATACAACCCCCTTGGCATATACATATGAACTCTATATACCTCCTTTCTCTAGTGTATTTGGCTTTCACTCTTTTCATGTAAGCATTTCCGCCGTTCTCACTCTTCTCTTTATTTTCTTCCACGTTATATAGTCACTTTGTGTATGTTGTATATCAAGCAATGAAATATTCCCGTACTTTGTAGAGAGCTTCATTTAACTCTCCAAACTTTATTCTATCTATGATGATGATCCTTACGTATATGCCCAGGCAGTCTTTATGTCTGTTTCATCATTTCTGCACTTCGAGTGCAGCGTCATTGGAATTATGCGACATTTCTCCATGTGCCATATCAAGTAGAACATATATCAAAAATTTACAGTGACAAATTGTGAATAAGTTTGAATATGAAAGTCATTGTGTCACTGTCAACTAGTGTACATGGAGATACCCCCTGCATGTTACCATCATCGTTTCCCCTTTGCGTTCTATTTCGAAACGGTAACAACACACTCACCCTTCCTCTGAATATTAACAAATGACAAACCACTCAATGTATGGAAGTCGCGCCCATTCGTTCACCACTGAAAAACGATTGTAAATTAACTTAACGTTCTTTACATTGACTGTCTCAATGTTCATAACAAACCCTGTAGCTCCGTAGGGAGTCGTCCGAGCAGTCGTTACAATTATTGCGCTTTTTGTTTCGCAATCAAACGCCATCACCATTTCCTTTTCTTTCATCTAGACTCCGACCCTCCCTATCATAAGCATAACTTTTCAATGCAATCTTTGTGGTATGTTGTCATGAATAATATTTATTTCAGAATATTCGCATGTCATCACACATTTGATGGTTCATACATTTTCAATGAGAGTCTTGAAACTCATTGTTGAAGATGCATCAATGTTCTGTTATCTCTATGATATTCTAGTCATTCTTAATACATTTCCAATGTCAATATCATATCAATGCAACTTAGTGTGAGATGAATCGAAATAATAGTCGTAAAAAATTTGAGTTGGATTTGAATGAACCTCTGCAGAAAAAAAGTGGATTAGCCAGTAGGATTGGAATGGAAGCAGAGAAGAGCGTTTGAAGAGAAAAATAAAGAAGAAATTCTCCTACTCGCGTGAAAAAGTCAGTGGTGTATTGACAACGCATAGGGGGAGAGGCTACAGGGCTTGGAGTTATATCAAATTTACGACCCATGTCCACCATTGGTTCCGGTCAGTTCCAAAAATCAGAGCAGCCTTGAATTTTTCTCACAGGTTGGCTCTTATTTACGGACAATGAATTTCCAGTTTTTTCTTTTCTCTTCTTCTGGTTTAGCGTGAAAACCAAAAGATATCGTCCGCGCGACACGATGCCAATGCTTCCGCAAACATTCTCCAACCCACGATACCGTTTACCGTTAGGTCAAACAATTGTTATCCGTAGTCCAAGACATAATAAAGGTCTCAAGGTTTTTTTTCTCAACAATTTTTTTGTTTCGGGCAAAGTGATGCAGTGAAAAAATTCCGGGTTCTGAGGACATTGAACAATTTTCCTTATGCTTCGATCACGCTACAAAAATCTTCGAGGTCATATGAAAACACCCTATATATGTGCTGGTCAATTATATTCATCGTTGTACTATGAGAATATTTCAGATACATGTTGCTTCAGGTAGTAGATTTAGAACGAAATTCTTTTCATATTTTTCTGAAGCAGTCATATTTGGTTGCAGTTATATATGAGTGGTGAGATGTAATTATCGGGCAAAGAGTTTAAATATGAATCTGGATTTCTGGAAAGCAACTCTAGGAATATATTGCAAAAGTATATATGTATATATATTCATTATTCAACCAGACGCCCGAACTTAATTCATAATTAAGTTCTCCTCGACTAACGGACACTTTGCGGCTAATATAACATCTAATAATTCTAATAATTCGCGTCGAGTTGGACGCAGTATAATATATGAGATCATATAGATATATACATAATGAGAAATATAGGTATATAAAATGATGAGATGATAAGCAATGGCGGCGAGAGACGGAAAAGGACTCTACGAGAGAGAATTGGTGAAAACGCTTCCTGGAGCATTGCCCGGTGCGCGGTCGCCATGTACTTCTACCGAATGAGACCCGAAATCGAATGAGTGAACCAAGCACAGAATGAGAAAGTGAAATAGAATGATAGAGAGAGATGGATAGAGATAGCGAGGGTTGAGGAATGGGAGAGAGAAATGAAGATGGAATGGATCGAGGAATGGGCGCACGAGGAAATGGAAGGAAGGCCAATTAGAGGGCGGTGAGATTTATTTGTGGGTGACGGGTGTGCGGATTGTAAGGGGTAGATCTTCTACTGTCTTACTTTTTTGTCCTTCTCCTATTTTCATGTATATACCATTCTTTATTACACTTTGTACTAATTCCAGTGTTATCTGTATCGAGTAGCGGAGAATGGAAATGGGACAAGTGCAAATAAACTGTCATTAATTTACATTCATCGAACAATAAATGTTATTATTCTATAATAACGTTGGCGTAGCATGAAACGTTTATCGGAATCTTCTCGGAAATGGTGAATAAATCTTTTGGACTCGAGACTAAATTATTTTTGATAAAAAACGACTGTCAACCTAATTGCTTGGATAAACACATCAAAGAGTTTTCGCGCAACTCAGGTGACGATTATACGTCGAGCTGTTATTATGAATGCCGTCTGTATTTACACGCAGAGCAATACGACTGTGTGGTAGCCCAGTGAAAGTATAGAAGAGAACAAACGTGCGAGAGGATGGAAAAAGGAGCGGAGAGTGTATGCAATGTCATGATGTGCTGGTGCTACTTGGAAGAGCATCATCAACCTCAAGTGCGTGTGAGTATAATCGTGTGCTAAGGACACGACGTTTTTATGAACTCTCACTAAAATTAGTTGCTACAGGCGCGGTGAAAAAAGAGTGATGTGAGGCGTTGAAATAAGGGAGAAAAATAATCTACTTACAAGAGACAAACAATCTCAAGTCACGCCCAGCAGAGTGCGAGCGAGGACTTTTTGGTTGTGATGGCACAACACGAGTTATGCCAACGTGATTTAAGTAACAAGAAGTCTATGTACATTTGTCACAGCGCAAAAAAGCGAGAAAAAGATGGGAAATATATATGAAGTGGATAACTAATAACTTGGGTATCACTATAAACTTAATTATTTTCATTGATATATAATCAAGTGATGAGGAGATATATTCGTATGCATATACATTCACTGGTATTACCAGTGGAATTGCACGGCATACCAGGAAGGGGGATAAACTGAACGCAGAGTGAGGCTCATTCACACTACATTCAAACCTACCACGGTTCGTTTCCGCATTGTTACATAATTCACGGTGCGACATAGCAACGCGGATGAAGAATGAGGTGCCGCGTTGCCTAATAACCACCCTCAACCCCGCTCCGTATACAAATATAAACGCGGATATTTACATACGTATAAAAATATTATAGCGTTTCCTCAAATGATAATGCAATGTTTCATCAACGGCCCCGTCAGTTGCGCAAGAATAAGAAAAATACACGAAAATGTAATGATATAATGGAGGAAAAATTCGAATACCAGATGAGAACAAACACAAAGAGAGGATGAACAATGCTGAGCATTCGTTGGTTCACTTTTTATATTATTTCTTGTCTATGAGTTCTCTGCCAAAAGTGTCTGAACGTCTCCTAAATCGTCTCGCTTTACGACAGTATGAATAGGAGAAATGTATTTTGATACGCGTATTTATCTCAACCATACCAACCCCCGTATGCAACCGGCACTTGTCCTATAGGCAAGATGGAAGATTGCCATTTATTGGCCTGGAATATGTGAAATCATGGACGAGGTGTTTCTATAGAAATTCACGACCACTACACAGTGATTCATGGCGCATCGTTTCCGCCCGTCGGCCTCGATAAGAGCCAAGAATTTTTTCTCAGTCACAGTGAAATACAGATGGAGTGGAAAAAAAAAACCAACAATATTATCCTCACATCTCGCACAGCCGAAAATTTGGAAAACCCACTGCAATATATCTCAGAATGTACAACATTTTTCATGATTATCAAATCAATTGTTTACAAGTGTACGCGATGACACGTTGAGAAATGAAGGTTTCCTCTAACCTCGATTGTGTCTGTGGTATAATTTTGCTTAGCTATCACTATAAACTATGTACATAACTTGCAGTGGAGCCCATACAATTGTTAGGGCCTTACTGAGATTCAATTACCGCAACGTCTGCCAGACACGCCATTTTTCACCCCTTAACCCCACAAGCGTTTTGAGAAAGAAACTCTCGTGTCCCCTACTACATCGTTTCACTCTTGCGCGCCCTCTCTTGTTCAACCCGCCACAGCACCATCTTCCACACTCGCGCTCCTTCTTCGTTTTGCTCTTTCAGGACGTACAGGTGCTCCACTGTCTGCAGTAAATTGCGCCTGTGTAATCCAAAGTAAAGCGGTCGCTTTATCCACGCCTCAAAGAGATGGATGGAATCCATAGCGAGCTACATCTTTTGGATAAAACAGTGAGGTTGTACATCCATAACCTCACTGAGTGTGCGTCGTGCGTTGAGAAATTAATTCGACGTTCTGATTCATCCAAATTGAAGGATTGAGAATGTCATGATATTTTGGCATTGATATATGATCGACTACTTTTGGGGCAATGATTGCACATGAACGAAATATTTTTGAGAATCATAGAAAGATTAACCCAGATAGATTAACTGCAAAGGAATTATAATACGTCACAATAACGAAGAGAAAATGAATTTTTCAACTCCCAGTTGCGATTATTTTATTCAACGAATCGAATATTCGGTCGCCACGAAATCATCGGTATATAATTCATTGAGCGTGTACCATTGTCGGTGACTTCATTAATACAAATGGCGTCTGTTGAGCTTTACCCAACCACTGGTTAAACCATCCTACTACTTGCCCAACAAGGGCCCTGACGACTTCATACATATCCATACATCCGTTCATGTACATTCATAGCAACGTTACTGTGCGCACATGCGACAATATTACAATAACCTTGCGTTCGAAAACAACGCGATCATCCCTCTGTTTTGATGTGTTTAGTTGCTTGCTCCTTTCTCTTATGTTCGCTATTTGACCTGCAATGTATATCTATATATATTCATATTTATATGTATTACATACGAATATACGTGAAAACATATTTTTCGACCAGCTCCTTGTCGACTTTCATGAGGGCGTCTTTTCGCAATAACATATTAATATCGCACAAAAGACTTATTGGTGAATATATATACGTATGTGGCAGCCTCGACCCTGGATCAACGAATAGTGGCGCGTTTATACGATGGTGGAACTATATAGAAAAGAGGCTATGTCGCCTTTCAATGTTACCAAGAGGGTGAATGGTGAGACTGTTGGCTTTCTAACGCACGACTATGGCATTTTGAGCATCGTAAAACGAGCGTTGCACGTTTTTCGCTTGAACTGTCTCAGAATTGATAACATGGTTGAGATTTACTCGGCACAACATTCGAAATTCCGTTTTATTGTATGTTGAATAATCATTTTTATTCGTTTATTTGTTAAATTATATGAGGGGAAAAATATGGTACAATGTAAAAGAGATGCAACGTGTTGGATCAGGTTGGGAAGAAGCTTCGTCGGCCAGGACCGCGCAAGCAATCAACAGTCAAGACTTGAAGGCATTTTTCAAATTAAAGTCATATTTATTTTTCTTTCGGTTCTTCTTTTTTCTTCCAGAAATTTTATAATGAGTATAACAGTACAGATGACGTTCTGATGAATGATCACCTTCCCTTTTTCAATTGAAAAGTCGTCTTGTTTCAATACATATAGATGAATTAAATACTTTTTCAGACAGATGAAAAGCCCTGGCCGCTTTGGATATGGTACATCTGCACCGAATTTCGTAGATAATTCATACTCCAATATATTAATAAAGAAAATTAAGACAATAAGAGAAAAGAAAATATTCATATGAAACAGAAATGACGAATTTTGCTCATGCAACTTCCACACAGACATATATATATAAACACAACTATTAATATTATTATCTTCATTAAAACTCGCTTTCTAGGTGAGCCTAAAATAATCTAATTACGTATTTATAGTACAAGTGGAGCGAGTGGAGGGCTCATTTTTGTTTTCAGAGATCCGCAAAATAAATAATTAGTAAAATTACAATCCTCTTAAGAAATACTGCGTTTTATCCTCAACTACATTCATTTTTCATAGTATTCATCTTCTTCTCGTTTTGCTTTTTAGTATTAATGATATCGCCTGTCTCTCAGTGTTCGGGCGATTCCACTTAGTGGCTATTCGTATACAATCGTTTACTAGAATAAAATTGTTTATGAGACTATGTCTATTTCATTCGTCTGCATTTTGTTTTTCTTTTGCTTTTTTCTTCATGTATTCATTCTTTTAGAAACAAGTGCAGAGGTACTAACGTAGGTACGTACATAATCATTCTTTCTTATCTTTTTTTTTTCTTTCACAATAAATTTCCCTCCGCAATTGTATCTCACGCTTACCATGGTTGAGGTTACGAATTATGCGAATATTTTTTTTTCCTTTTATCTAAATATATAATATTCATTTAATTCTCTTCGTTTCTCATAATCCATATTCAAGTTTTGTGAGAGAGATATTGGCTTCACACAGCGCGCAACCGTTGAAATTTTTCAACAGATATTCCAAACAAAAACTTCAACCGTTCAAATTTATACACAAAAAAATAATATCATTGATAATAAGATGAATAATAATAATCATAATGAAAATGATAAAGATGAAGTGAATAATGTTGATATCAGCAATAATAATGTGAATAAAATAATGATATCAATAATAATGTCAATAGTTGATAATAATATCGTAAGTGATAGAAATGGTAATAATAATAAACATAAATATTTGTATACTATATGCATTCATAATAATACATACATATCCTTATTACATTCGCAACAATCGATGAGAGACGCAATTTTATCAATTTCCATTCAACAATGGGACATACCAACAGCTTAAATGATGATAGGAGAATGAGAAATCGGAAAATGAATGTGTATTCTTCTGATGAAATTGATTAAATTGCGCCGCCAATTTATGCCACGGACGATAAAAAAAATATATCTATATAACAAAAATTTAACAGCAGTCGTTAGTTCCTAGCCCTCATTCAACGGAGGCGCTTTCCGTGTAACTGTAATCTGTTCTGTTGCCTGTTTCATTGAATTAACGATTACAAAAAACGTTTTCATAATGATTAGTAGAAGAAAAAAATGAAGGATCTTGATAACTTTGTACATCGATCTGGATAACAAAATGTTGTCACATATATTATCAGGATTGCAAATTTCCATATTGTTCAAGAGAGAAATCCACGTTCTCTCTTCATTTACGCTACATACGAGTTCGTTCCTTCATCTTATTTAATTTTCCACTCTTTTATATCATTATTCTTATTTTATAATAGTCTTAGCTTTTTGTTTTTTAAATTACGTATTTCGAGTTTTTTCAGAGCCATTTATAGTATCCCATGATTATATTAATAATCATAATTTCTATCAATCATTTATTCATTTATTACAATCCAAACAACATTTAGTTAGTCCTGCCCTCGTTTATTTTTTATTTCACTGAGTTGAAAATTTCTCTTTTTGCTTTTAGTCTTATACTTATACTTTCACCTACTCGAATTTCGTTGCACGATCCCGGTACCATGTTAAATTCACTCACATCACTACGCGACTATGAAATTATTTCTACGGATGCCGATGCTTTTATATGCAGAAAAGAAAAGATGATAACAACGTAACAAGCTAATATACTAAGACTAAGAAGATCGGCGAATTTACTGGCGGTTCAGATGGTGGGAATTACAAATTTATGTACCTATATTTCGGGTTAATAATAGTTTAATCCATCAAATTCAAAGAGAGTCGATCGCTCTATAGTTTTTCAGAAGTATCGTGAAATTGCATCATGAAACTTTTTCTCTACAAGAGACTCCAGGAAATGAGGGGGAGGTTGTGAAGGGTGTGCGTCACTCACCGGGTGCAGCATCAGTTCGCCGCAACCGATAAACTGACTATCGACGAGATGGCGCGGGACATCGACACCTATTTGGCATTACAGAAACAGTTGGAGCAGCCTGCCACTCACCTAAAACATGAAACATTTTGTGGTGATTATTAATAATCGGTGAAATATACACACTTTTTTTTTTTTTTTTGATATTCTGAATCGTTGGGAGAATTGAACTTTTCATTGTGCATCGGAAGCAGTAGATCAATGCTTTTTGCAATCGGTCGAATGCACATGGCACCACGTCTGGCACACGCATGTTGGTCCAACCTCTCGGTGTATCTGTTGTATGCTCATGATACATCAATATGCCCTTAACGAAATAACCGAAGCACCAAAGTGTTGACACGTATATTGAAATGGTTTCGAGGGAATAACCAACGATACAATGTAACTCATGGTGTACATCTTCGATTTATTTTGCTCCATTTTTTTTATCTCCGCTATACAAAATTTCTATCGCATCTCAGACTAATTTTTCTCAACCACTTTTTCTTTTATTTATCTACAAATTTACTTGTTCTTTTGTTCATTCCTGCGTGGCGACAAGTCTCACGTGGCGTGGCAGTCCAAACGCGAATCGCGACCAAATATCCTCATGAGAGTTGAGAAAAAACATTAGTCATCCTTAGTGAGCGCTACGCGAAAAAGTTGTTTGTCCTACAATTCTCACTGTTTCTCTCACTCGTTACTTCACACTGTCTCCATTTCTCTGTCTGTGTCGCGATCTTCTTGCTCGCAGCACCCCTCCCACTGTGGGCCATTGGACATATAGAAACGGAGTAGAAAAATAAATGGGAGTTGTGGAAGATAGTGTCGTATCCATACAACACATATGTATATAAAATCCGAGAGAGTTTGAGGGAGAAGGAATGAAGAAAGATTTCGTGCTGTTGGCAAACCCAACAGATTTTACTGGCCGCAAACTCGCGCTGGCCACGCTCGATCTGCGTGATCTCCTCGTCCTTCTTCGTCTATAACACATTTAATATATAATTTTTTTTTCTTCTATTCCATATATGCATGTATAGCGCTATTCTTTCCTATCCTATGGGCTCATACACCCGCCCAGTTCCATTAATCTCTCATGTTTTTTCATTTCGTGCCACGACCCAGAAAATGCCAAAATATATATACATATATTATGTACACTGATGGTACGGGCTCAAAGACAAATAAAGCAGAGATATAAATGTCGTGGGAGATAATAAATATCTCCATCGAATTGAGAAAATTTCATTTTCATTTTATTCGTGATGATATAATTATATGATTTGGTGGAGAATTCTTTGTACATGTTAATTGACAAGTTAATTCTAATTGACGTATTCGAATAAATGAAGTTTGTAGTATTCTTAGATGAATATATATATTTATAAACAGTTTCCACAGAAGCTCGCATAAATTTCATATCCCGTTAATGCCACGGATGCCAAATGAGCGAAGAGCACTTTAGTATTATATTGCTAACGGCATATTTGTACAAACCATGTCTGGCATTTCGTTCGTGCCCCACCTTGTATATAGTTGAGAGAGTTTGCTCTTCGGCCTAGAGCCACTTTCCAACATGTCGCCTCTCCTCGGGCGATGTCATGTCCCCTTCCCCCAAGTATACACAAATATATATGTATAATCAGCTCCACCATCGCGTTTTCTTTCGTGCCTCCTGTATACCGCCATATACTTTTGTATGAATCTCCGACCTTCGCCTATTTATCAGGATTTCAAGGGAGCTCGTCTTTTTAAGCCGCTATAAATTTCTTGCGGAAGATGCGAACGCGTGCGTATTCGCACCATAATGACAGTTTAAACTCATAAAATTCGAATGAGACGTTTTGATTCGAATGGAGTAAAAAAATTAATCAAAACCAAATTATAAACAATCACATGTACCGTATATATTCTCATACAGATATACACATATTATGAATTATAATTTATCTCTGCGTATCAGTTCATTCATATTTATACCATTCTTTTCCGATCGTAAATAAAAATGTTTGCGAGTCACGCAGTATCAAAAAAAGAGAAAAATGGGTGAATAAAAAAAAAGACTCGACACTTTTTTTTATATATTTGTATGGTGAGTGAAAGCCATAGATGTAGAAGCGAAATGGAAGATTCCGTGAATGAGATGGGGCTGAGCGCACCAAGCGGTTATTATCTATCGCTCTCGTTACCACAGGTTGCTCGTAAACCGGCCGCATCTGATGGGATGGGAACGAGACGCGAGAGCGTGGGAGTAGAAGGGGAAAAAGGTACGGATATATGTATATGTATATATAGATACTCATACAGCGGCCCACGGACTTTCATGAACAATATTCTACATTTCTCTGGCTCGTCGTCGCGGGTTCTCCGGAAAATCACGTTTTGTGTGTACATGGACATTCGCGCTGAGGGAATAGTTTGGAAACCGCAGTTACTTACGATTCAATCATCGAATCGATCTTTATCGGAGAATTCTATCATCCTGTTTATTTGCGTTCGAGTGGGTAAGAAATTCCTCATAATTCCTCTAAATTTCGACAAACTCGATATTCTTACTCGAAGCTATTGAAACAAATATCCGAATAAAGTTACTCATGTACGTGGTCTCTGTAAACAGATGGATGGGGAAAATAAAATGGAGAAAAGATAAGACTAAACATCAAAGACGGTCCACATGAGAACGATAAACGAAGCTGTGCATCTTCATGTGAATATGCCCACAAATAAACATAGGTGAACAAAGGAAGAAGCCAAGAGACTCACAGCAACAGCCAGAAAATTCAGATTGAGATCGAGTCCAGTTTTTTTTTATCATCACTCGATGCATGAGCGCGAATTGCGCGTAACTCCCGCGGGGTAACAGCGTGGTATCGCATCAGAGGAGGCCACCACTACCACATCGCTGGCTTAGTCTCGGCACAGGTGTGCATATTCACATATACACTACACCAACATGGACACGGACACTATGACGATACTGTGGCGTGTAGTGTGTTACAAACAGCCGCTGGAGCCAGAACCCATAAATCTTCAGGGATATAGATGGTTCTAGTGTCGCGTGAGCTGCAAGATACCCCATGCAGGGTGCCGTGAAACGCCCCCGCCCTTCCTCTCTATAACCGAACGTAGTGGTGCTAGGCTTTCCATGCATACACTCCACCCACACTCTTCTCACTGTTCTCACTGGCTCGCTCTCTTTTCATGGATGGGTCTCACTAACATTCACTCCATGACCGAATTACCGGAATCCCATCCTTCCAATTCCAAACAAGTTCAGAATGATCTCTCACAATGATACATAGTCATTTTATATATTCCAACGGATTTTCGATAGAAAATGGGCGAGGAATTTTCAGGAAAAAATATTCAAAACACATCTAGCGGTTAGTTATCCACTTTGTATGTGTACAAACATATATATGAGTATGACGGATATTTCATAAAAATTATGTGGGATGTTAACAATATCGAAATCGATTGGATGGAACGGGATATTGCAATATGAATGCTCTTAATATGTGTGTAGATATAGTACCTACGTCAAAAATTGAAAATTTTAATGTTCATTTATATGAAGGGAAAATTGTCTTCTCAATATGAAAATACACCGTGAATCATGATCATCAAGAATACGGGAATGCGAATTTTGTTCATTTTATCTCTCGGACATATCTATGTGAATGTTTATGCATGAATAGGGAAAAATAATCAGTAAACAACCGACTCACTCGTTCACCAATATGGAAAAATGAGAAGAACACAGTACAAGTACGTGAAAAGCAGACACCGATGATGAATCACCACGCAAGAGTTCATTGGGGAGTATATAAGGGCGAGGTTTACGCAAAAAGGAAGATTGGCGGGAGGTAGAAGGGGATAAAGAATGAGGGAATACGAGAGAAGTGGAGTGTGAAGAAAAATGTTGGAAGGTCAGTGGAAGTGGTAACGAACTTATCTAGATGAATCGCGGCAAGGTGAATGGAACATTTCACGCGTTTCTGGTACAAACACAAGATCTCGGTGTGATGTCGAGGGTGAAATGTGCTCGATCGATTACAATTGTACGCGGAAGATTCCACAAGTGATAGTGATGCGTGTTCACTAATCAGAAGTGGGAGATGAGTAATTGATTGGAACTACATGAAGATGATTGACATACATATGTGAGAGAGGAATTCATCAACAATGTCGCAAAGACTCGTTGTTCATATATATTGTTGCACTATAACGATTGTAAACCAGTCAATATTGCGTGATATAACATTGCCACAGAATATCGAATAGTTACGAGATACACGAACAGAGTATATGAATATATCTGTAGCTGTTCCGACTCTTTGTACAAGCCACTGCAACGAACCGACGGCGAATCGTTCGACGTCGACCGGAACGTGTACATGGAATCCAATCTTACTCGCAGGCACGTCCGCTACTGATAGGTATGGGTAGGTGTATCGTACAATGTGGAGGAGAGGTATACAAGGAAACGGGTGAGGGTGGAATGAAAACATAGAAAAAAAAATGAAACAAATGTAGAGAAAATGAAAGAGAGAGGAAAAAAAAGAGTACGCGCACAACAGAGAGAACAACAAGAAGAAATTGGGTTCCTTTTCCTTGAGAGTTCTCGAACAGAAAAGCTTATAAAGCTTCAGAAAGGAAATAAAGAAGTTTCAGTATCATCAAAGTCGAGCCGTATACGGTTTATATGGAAGTTGCGTTAGCTCGGTCACGGGTAATGGTTTTACGAGCGTCAGGGGTGATATAAAGAAAATGAAAAACACCAGCGATGCCAACATGCACGGCCAAGGCGTATAACTAACTACGTTGTCTCATCCCTCTACTGTATATACACCATCGCTGCCCAACCTCCCAGAAACCTCCAACACTCGCACTCTCACTCCTCCTTGTGCCTCATCTCCGTCTCCCTGCATACCTCTCCTTAAGTTATATAGCAAACCCAGTCTCCCCGACCCCCTCGTCCAGCGTCAACTCCCCGCGGAGTGTATCACAATTAGCTTGCGCACCCTCTAACCACCCTCTTCATCCACCGTCTATAACCGCTCCATGTATAACCAGCGTAGGTTTACGCGGCACCCACCGCACCACACTGTCTTCCATTCTCTCCGAAACTCTCGTATATACATGTATAAACTTACACTCTGAGAACTCGCTACAAACTTTGAAAAGCTTATTTCAATATTATGTGAAACAAGCGGAGTGCTCTGTGGACACACGCGCTTTGTTTTCGCTCTATAATTCGTGACTTTATTATGTCCACGAGTTGGCAAGCGCAATACCCAATGAAAATGAGGCCATTTTCTCATACCTCATGAGTTTCCCATCAGCCGGAATAATTTCTATTCGTTTGATATCAACATTGCAATAATTTGTACAGGTAGGGTTTCATGATTCAAATATCAGTCAATAATTTTTGATACTATGATGAAACCATATATCGGATTGTTTCGATTGGATTATTATTCTTTCTCAAGAAATTTGTTCTGTAGTTATTTGTAACAATCAACAGTTGAGTACCAGAAGAGCCAGGATCAATTTTAGCGAAGAGAATTGGTGAATATTATAAAGAGATTTGGGTGGGAACTTGCGAGTTATGAAAATTATTGTATTGGTGATTGGAGTTTCATGGGCCGTCGGGCGACAATGTTGCGGCGAGCATACAACTACCGCCGCACGACTGTGGCTCGTCCATGCCATCTCGTTTCTCTCATACGTTACGTCATTTATCCACGGCACGCGTATACCCGTGGCGTTAATTGAACGTTCCAACGATTACTAAGTACGGGACGCGATAAATTAAACGAACGATATTTATCGAGTCTCTCTTTCCTACTCTCATCCTCTCTACTTCTTTTTATTCCCCTTTCTCTTGTATGTCTTCAGTGTTTCCCCCAATACATATATATCTGCATGAATATATACATCTTCTGTGAATATACGAAGCAAACTAAAAGAACGGAATGTACGTGGATAGGATCGCGTCACTTCACGCGTTTGTCTTGGTTGGTGGTCCGGTATAAATAAACCGTTACACAAACTGGAAATGTCCGATGTAAGTCATGAATCGCAGGTAGATGCGTACATATATATGTATACATCTGCCATGGCCATTTACTCATTTTTCTATTTAGTCTCCATCTCACGAGAAAAATGAGAACGAAATGAATATGTATGTTGAAATGATGAATAGCTCATTTGGTGAATGTGATAAGATCCGGCAACATGTAGGAATGATAAGGATGATGAGAATCATCAGCTGTATACAAGCAAAGTCCTATCCATCTACAACATACACTCCGATCTATTCCATATCATCATTATGTGTTACGTACATCGTAGAGGGAAGGAAAAAAAAATAGGGAGATGGATTTGCGTGCCATACTTTTTTTTTCATTCACTTGCCTTGATGAATCGTTACAATAAAATGTCACTGTGATTGAATTAACGGTTTGTTCGGTACGCGGGTTATAGAGTTTAGGTTATATCATAACGGGTCCGAGTCAATGTGTGTAGACCACAGTTCACCCTTGCAATACACTGTGGTGCAAAATTTATTCACAATAGTCCTCAAATGGGGAAAAAAAAAATCCTCACGCAAAAATGTTTGTGTGTGTATATATGTATATATTCGTATATTTATGTGAACGCATCGACATTGTGTCGTAGCATTCGTATGGAATTTTAATCCATACGACTGACCCATGTCACTGTACGCAAATTCACGGACAATTAAACTCTTCCGCTCTTCAATCTCCATTATATCCTATGAAAATATTGTCCAGGAAAAATAACTTCACGCAACATTAGGGCATTTGGATAGGTGTTCATATTTTGTTTATTCTCATATGAGGAAATATAAGATGGAAGATAGTTATTTTATTGTATTTGAATGTACATTTTAAACCCCACTGATATAATACCCATACACCCTCATTCATTGTTGAATTGGTGGTGGAAAGTGATTATCGTAATTATGTAGCCGCAAAAACAGTTAATCGAATTATCGCGTTGACCGAGCGTATTAAGTGGTCACGTAAGATAATTTGGCAACGCTGCAGCCGCCATGACGCACCACAGGAAGCCCAGGGATGGGTCGCTGGGCGTCGTGGGTTAGAAATATCTGCAGGCGCGAAGAGAGGGGCGGTGAAGGGGGAAGAAAGAAACGTATGCTAGGCTCCGGACTAGACTTTTAGTCTCAGAAAGGAGGGGAATGAAACCAAAGGAAAAAATAAAATAGAATGAAATGGAAGAAAAACGAAAACACGAAGCATAGCTTTTGTACTGCGCGTTCCTCTCTTCTGGTATATAGGTTGTCTCGAGTTGTTGCGTCCTCAGCCGTTGCGTTCCACCGGTTGGAGTTTCATCGTCTTTCCTTTCTTTCACCCTCACACACACACACACACACACACACACACACACACACACACACACATACACACGCGCGCGCGCGTCTTTCCATCTCCTTTTTCTTCTTTTTGATTCTAAAACTCTAAACTCAAAGTCTCAACCGAAGTTTTTCTCTCTCACTACTTCCCCCACCTACACCTTCTTTCTAACTCTTACCCCTCACATTTTCTCCTTCCCACTTTTTCCATCTTTCACTATTTCTCTTTCCATTCGTCCGATCTTTCGTCTCACACAAAAGCAACGAAGCCCAGGGATTCAGGGAGTTTTCGGAGTGCGGCCTCTCATTGTTGTGTAAATGTGAACCAATGGCGCCGCTAGACGGGGCACTACTCACTTTTAAATGCTAATATCGCATTGCAAGATATACCAGCTTTAGCAATTTCTATGTATATGTTTGTATTTTCTGCTCTATACATGCATAAATATATACATGTGGGAAAACTATTGTACAAGGTATAAAGTCAACTTTCATGAAAACCATACGGCAACGCTATAGTCACTTTCGGGAGTTCCTCTGCGATGAAATTGATTTCAGCTACTGTATGAAAATGCTAATGCTTATGCTCTCTACAAATTTCCCAATGTTGGGATGGCATTCGAAAGTTTTTACAACTTGTTCCCATCCAATCTCTACTAAATCATTTTCAAATGATGAATTATGGATCTATTAGAGATTTTAGTGACTTTTGATGATATATTTGAACAAAAACACAACCAGATATCAAATACACTGTAATGCAATTTGTTGCATGGTAAAATTCACCGAATAATGGGTGACCGAGTGAAGTGATAGAGATAATACGAATATGGAAGTAAAGAAACCATAAGACTGTTCTCGTATACACCCATAACATAACATGAGAGCGCAGTCTAGCGGGCAATCGCTCAACCTGTTAGCCTCCCCTCCTCTGCGGATAGTATATAAAGGCAAATACATATACTACGAAAGCAAACAAGCCAGACCGCAGAGGCGTAGCCTTTTATGATCCTTAAAGCGGTATCACCCAATAATTACTCTAATAAATGTCACGATAAAATCAACAATCGTAATATTTCGTCTTGGTCGTTATGCATAGTAAATAATGGAGGATCATAATGATTTAATAAAGTATACAACCCAAACAAATCATAAAGAAATAAGTGTTTTATAAATGCCTCTCTCGAGTATGAATGAGTGCTCACATGCATTTTAACAATAAAAACTACACGTGTGAGTAGATTAAATCGCAATAAACTGTAAATAATGGCGAAGTCCAACACAACTACATGAAATGTTTGTAATCGTGCAATTAACATTCGAATTATGATGTGTATCACAGACGTAATGATGAAGACAAAGAACTGAAAGAGAAAAGAGAGAAAATGTAAGATGGCGGAATGAAAAGATGAAATAAAAGTGAAGTGACGAAGATATTTTTGGACAACTGACGATTCTATTCATTGTGTTAACATTTTTCTAATATCATTCAATAAGATAGGTCAAGGTCTGATTACAGGAAGGAAGCATTTAGGCTCGGCTGGAGTCGTTAAGCCAAGTTTACGAGGTGTTACCGGGAGCGCAACCTGTAAATCTCAAAGCGAGCGTGAGCGCGTGCCAGTGGCCGCCCTTGGCAAACCGATGCGATGTAGAAGGGGTAATGGGTTACGTAAGCCAGGCGTGGGAGCTGTGGCACAAGACTACACTCGCGCTGCTCACGTCTTTATGGATCGTAAATGTCTTCGTTTACAGCCAATAAAAATTCCCTTTCCCGGATTTGATAGCGTAAGCCGCCGGGTATCAATCAGCCTCTGTGTGTTGAGGGGTTTTACTACTCAATAAAATTACGCTTCATTGCCATTTATCGTCATTCGAGCGGAAAATTTTATTACACTATTGAATGATATTGACAATAGTAATGAGAATCGAAGAAATACGAGGGATGGAACATAAAGTTGACACCGAATTAACTTTGTCAATGTTTATGTGCATGAGTGTATGCTCATACGCTCTCGAGTGAAGTACATAAAGTCGTGCGAAGCTGCCACATAACAGAACGAAGAATCTGCCACAAAAGAAGTTTTTGGCAAGTTAGTTTGTCGTAATACCGTCGATAAAAACAAACCATAAACTGCATTATGGGCGATCATCGACCTAGCGGGAAGACGATGAACTTGATGTATAAACGAGACACGTAAATAAAACAGCCTACTACAAATCGTGAGTCGGTAAGGCAGGACACGTTTGAAAGATATCTTATGTTTAGAGATATAATACTGCCACCTGTCGTCCGAATGGCCAATAACTAAAAGTAGTCCCCGGCGTAGGCTTACATGAATTTATCATGCTTCTCTTTATTCGAGTATTTTGGCGGTAATATTTTGTAGTAGTGATTTTTGTAGGATGTAATGGATTGAATCGGAAAATAATGATATTGTTCAATGAATTGTTGATATAATGAGTAATATTATTGATGATTAATTAATTTTTATGTATAATCGAGAGTCGTTTGCTATTAGCAACAATGGTGCTTCCAGACTTTATCTCCGCCTACCAACCACGCCCACGCGTCCGCCAGGGATGGGCAGCCATAACTAAGGAGAACGTCGTTAATGCCGCTAGATGGTGCTACCGACATCCTTTATGGACTCTTAAATTGTCAGGACATTCGATATTACTCGAATCCTTTATCGGTCCACTCTCACCGCCGAACATTCCAGTTTTGTATTCTGACAAAAGTTTAATTGATACGTTCTATTTCATGGGCCAATATTTATCTTACGTTTTTTTTCGTTTTTTTTTTGTTCCTGTCTCCTCTTTTCTTCTGCGTTCCTGTTGATAGTTGAACCGTGCTCCCTATCACGACAAACTTGTGTACTTTTTGCTATGAATAATTTAATTATCTTCTCGTTTGAATACAATAGAGCTGCTATTTATTTTTTATAAGGAGGGGCGAGAAGTGTACGAAGTGGGCATACATAGTACAACCTAGCTCATGTGAAGTTTTATGGAGGCCACGATCTCCTCTTTCCCCACATACTCATAGTGTACAGGTAGAAAGATCAAAAGTCCATGCTGCTTCATGAGAGAGAACTTGCTAATCAGCAATATGAATGGAATCAATTGCACATTTTCTATGGTGGAGAATAATGTTTCTTTGTATCTTGTTTGGGTGAATAAATGAAAACTGTCTATAAGATGGGTAGAAAAAAGCTTAATCATAACACATACAACTGACTTGAGCAATATGGTGAGTTTCTGAATATATACATGACAACTATAAATTATGCTGCTGTGTGTGATCCAACTGACATGAATATTAACTCTCTCTTTCTCTCTCTCTCTCTCTGGAAACGAAAATATTTTCAAGATGAATCGCACGGTTCCTGACTTCTCGCACGGGTTCAGAATTAATATTGGATACGCATAAACGACCAATCTTTTTCTCTGTTCAATGCGTATATATCTACGTATGTTTACAAGAGCGCAGAAATAAGTATGGATCGCGAAACTGATATTTACATCCATTTCGTTTATATGTTTTCGCTTCTGCTTATCCTAGAACATGTATGCATATATATCTGCCAGCGGCAATGGACAACAAATGAGGATTACTACCATTACATACGAATGAATACTCTTGCGTCTTCGAGACGATTTGTATGCCGAAGGCTATGCAATTGAGCAATGCCACTAAATTGCCCATACTGCTGACATCTAAGTGTACGTATGTACATACAAATAATACTCCTCCAAAGTGGTAGTTATACTTTAGAATATCTCGTTACACCCATCGTCAAATGAAATGTATGACATCACAAATGTCATTTAAAATATGGAATGTATGATGTGAGTTTGTTTTTCTAGCAAGTGGATCGAACAATCTCCGAATAATGATGTAAGAAAGAAGAGAGCAAAATGAACTGCTGATAAAGACATAATAGAGGCACAATCAAATTTGAGAAAGATGAAGAAAGAGACATGGAATAATCAACAGATGATGAGGTTCACATAAATTTTCCATCCGAATGCGCTTTGTCGACGGCGGGACTCATCGCTTGCAGGACGTGATTCAATCCGCGCACGTACAGTTAATTAATATCGCATAACGAATATTTTGTTGATTTATAGCGACATTAAAATATTCGGTGCTCACATTATCGACTCATATATTCCTGTTAACCACATAACGTCTCAATTAGCAATCAATATATTACAGAAGTAATATTCAATTAATATGTTACAGTTAGATGATTGGAAAAAAAAATGGATCTCATGTCATGAATTACATTTTAAACGTCGGTTAACAATTGCCATTCATTTATGTATGCATTATATAGTCGGATTATTTTGTACATAGCGTGCCGAAATGTGCAGAAGCTCCCGTGTGTCGTGCAAGTTTGAGAATTTCCATAAACGCTCCGGCTGGTTGTGTTCCATCTGCATAAAATCACGCAGAGATTGAAACCAGCCAAATTTATATCGCGATCGCGATGGCACTGCCGCGTGTTGTAACGTCTCTACTTGTCCTGTTGTGTCTCGAGTTCCGAGAATAGAAATGGCGGCGCACACGCTCCGATATACGAAATAAAAGGGAGAGACAAAGAGAAAAAGAGGAAAGGAATGAGCAAGATAGGATAAGCAGGCTAGGCTTATTTCAGGGTACACAGCCGTCCCACAAATCAGGCCCTAACCATCATCCGTTTTTTTATATCTTCTCTTTCTACCCTATATTTTCGTCCTCTTATATTCTATCTCTTCTTTCTTCTCTTAATTTCGTTCATTCGGAGATTGTGGAAAGCTGACGACGATGAGAGTAACGTTATTTCTGAAAACATCTGGGAATATAATGCACACTCGTCGGCTTCCCAAGCAGCGTATACTTTTCTTCTTCCAAACTCGTTGAGTATCGGTCCATTCCAAAAGAGAAATTCCGAACTTCAACACGGAACTATCGAGGGGGAGAGTGCGAGAAGAAAAAAAAATCAAGTATTCCTAGAGAAAGTGTCGAGAGAAAGTGTGGAAATGCGCCAAGCTCAGCGAGCCTTTTTTTTATGACAAAACAGAAAAAATTTAGTTGGGATTTGTAAAGAAAAAATTTTCAGCCCCGCAATAAAATGCGTTGGGAGAAGTATGCGGAAATTTCTATCCGTACTCATTCCTCGTTACCTGATGTTGTATAAAGAAGAAACTATTTTTTTTCCTCGTGCTGTCATAAAATTTAGCATCCCCCATGGGTTGATGAATGCATGAGGGTTGTTGAATAGAAACTTCATAAAAATGAAAGCTAAATTCTAACGTTTCACTTGGAATGTTTCACAAACAACGCGTAGAGGGAGAGATGGCGATAATACGTAGAATGATGAATGCGAAGTCTAGCTCATCGCGTGATACAGGTCTAAATATAGCTAATGAATAAATCGCACAAACCACGACGTTGATTAATGTCATCCTCATAAACAAGAAATAGGGACAAAAATGCGAAAATTCTTCTTGAATATTCAAGTGAGATATGCATTCGCTCAAATACTCCATCGCGTTATTGCGTCTTTGTTGATTGGATGCTCGTAAGCACTGGCAAAGAAAGGAAAAAGTAAGATCGTCGAAGGGAATAGGGGTGGGATGGTTGGCCGATAAAAACGTACCACCTTCATACTCTTCGAGCACATCAACGCGTGTAGTGAGTAATAAAAGGAGCAAAAAAAAACAACAAAAAATGGGACGCAAGAGTCATATTGTACACTATTATATACAGAAAGGCGAAATCACGAAGCTGTAACATTTCAACTTTAAACATAACGCGCCATTGAGACTATCTCTTTTTAGGTACGTGTTAAGCGCGAGCGTGCTTGAGCACGCGAATGGAATAACTTAGCAAATTATGAAGGCGCACGCTTGTACGCGGTTTAGCCTCATTAGATATACCGTGGAAAGATATCTTTCGAGACGTAACGGGCGGTGTTGGTGCGATAGATCTTTCTCTTGCCTACAGCGCAGTAGCTATCTATATACGCCATCATCTTATTCCAATGAATATTTTTACACAAATGCATACACAGTATGAGAATACACGGAAAATCGTTCATCACATCGCGAATCCCTATCGATCATCGGAATAACAATCGACCCATGTGCTGCCATGCTTTTGGTTCGTCAATAATTTGGGAACGCTCTGTGTAATGATTATAAACTGACCTTAGTATAGCTGTGTACATTGCGGTGCTAACAGAGGATGATGTGGATTGGCGTTTGGATTATCAGGGGGGCTCCGGTGCAGGGCGTACCCCTAGTTACCCCCGTCAGGTCCTCCACCACCGCCTTGCTGTTGATGCACTACTGCGGCAGCCGCCGCCGCTGCTTTCTGTGCCTGCGCCTGTTTCTCCTGCTCGTTCAACTCTTTGATCGCTTGTATTTCTTTCTTCAACTTCATCCGTCGATTTTGAAACCATATTTTTATTTGTCTCTCTGTGAGACATAAGGCGTGCGCCATTTCGATGCGCCTCCGCCTTGTGAGGTAGTGATTCGTGTGAAATTCTTTCTCTAACTCCAATGTTTGATAGCGCGTGTACGTTTGACGACCGCGTCTGCGTAAACCATTCGCACCTGAAACATCAAGTGGAAAAATAAAAGTTCGACCAGAGTGCATACCAATATGGCTTATATACTATTATTATCCAGATATATGGCTTGAATGTCTCATGTCGCTATACATGTATAAAAACCGAGTCACCAACCAACCCACCAGCCAGCCAAACCAACCAAACCAACCAAATCAACCGAACCAACCAAACCCAACACACCAACCAACCAATGTATACATTATATCTGCATTCTGTCTTTTTTTCGGATCGTAACTGACTACAGCCGCGACAAGTATCCGAATTAATTGGCCTTCGGATTCCACTCGTGTATCCGAATGAAGAAAAATAATTGACATTCCGAAAAACCAGACGCGTAATTATATTACTGCGCACCAACTTCCGAACGTGCCTGAGATAACCAATGGTTAATTAACAACATCAATTAGTGAAAAATATATATAGCCATGGTGAATTGCTAGAATTTTCAATGGAAAGAGCAGTGGTAGTTATAAGTCATTGATGTGACAATATGCATAGGCATGAATAGCTTTGTACAAGAGAAAAAATCAAAATGAGAACAAATATTTTTATGGGATATTCGAGGAGCACAGCATCGAATAGAGTGAGTGGATAGGTAGCTATTATATATGTATCTATATACTGTGAACAGCCACTTGGGTGTTGTATACAGTAGAATAAGCTCCGTCGGGGGCGAACGCGCTCACCTTATCGGCCGTTACTGCCTCGTAAAATGCTCGTTTCACCTCCTGCACTATACTCTCACTGTGATCCACCCTGAATATAACCTGCCATATATACTCAACACTAGTTCTACATGGTGTTTTTCAACAACGTCTTATGTATACCTGTAATTTGTTCATTCATGATCCGAAAATTTTCAACATCGGCAGTGAATTGAAGAACAAATGGCCAGTACAGACATAAACATCAAAATGAGCAATGAACAGACAGTTATTAGCTCATGTGTGACTTGTGGTTCGTTTGTTACGAAAAATGATTTCAAGGCTGACAGAATGGAAAAGAGAAAAAGATGATGTTTCACATTTGTGGGACGATGGATCACCTTCATCCTCGTACCACCGTTGAACCCAAATCATAAAATTTCCCTTACAAAAAATATGGTTTATAGTGGAAACGCGAGAGAAAAAAAAATACAGGAATGAGACAATAAATGATCGGAAGTATGGAGAATGTGACTAGTCTGGAGCGATTGGCGAAATCGATTGCTACACCATGGCCAAAATCGTTTGTCGCATATCGCTTCGATTTTAACGCATTGACCTGGTGTATATGTCTGTATAATATACTTGATACGCAATTCAGAACCATCAATATTCGGACACGAATCATCCTCCCAATAAACGCGTCATATTTACAATCATATCTGCAGTAGCAATTTATTTTTCGTATTGGCGTAATATATAGAGGGAGCGAGGGACGTGAAGGATAGGAGAGAGCTATAACAAAGTCCTGCGGCTGCAATAATGGCAAAACACACAACGTTGCAATATACAGAAAAGAGAAATAGAGAAGAGGAAGTTCATATCGGCGTCATGTTTATTATCGCGACGTAATCAAGTGGGATAGCTAGTTCAACTAGCCACCTCTTCACTCCCCAAACGCCCCTCATGCCGCTTTTCCAGCTCCTCGCCATTCTCACACCATTCTCCAAACTCCCAATTCCCCCCCGTCATAGTATGCCACACCCCATGATTCTCATTCCAGGTTGTCAGGGTCTGCTTGGTGGAATGGGGCTCGAGTTATGGCTCGGCGTTTATAAGGGTTATTTGTCACTCGCGCGCTCCCAAGCGTTTTCTATCTCACTTTGGTACCTATGTATATATATATATATATATACCTCAGGGTGGAAGAACAGTTTGAGCACGTACAAGCTGCCATTGCTCCTATATTCTTTTGGCCTTTCCTACTACTACCTCGCCCTCGCTCTATATATTTTCCACTCTTTACAAAACGACGTTCACCAAGATGCCGCGACGTTGGTATGGGCTTGTGCGATAGACTCCCAAACTTATAAATAAAAGAACAGGGGACTTTCCCCAATTAAGCCACCCCCATACGTCTCCGCAAAGTAGAAAATGTGACAAGCTAAGGGCGAACCTCATCTCCTTTCTATCTCTCTCCCTCTCTCTTACTCGCCAGGACTATTATTTTTGCTTCGTTTTCAACTCTCGCTTTCCTTCTATCCCTAATTCTTCTAACTCTCTCTCTCTCTCTCTCTCTCTCTCTCTATTGCGATATGTCACATCAGTCTTATTATTGTCCATGTCTTCATTCTTTGATACCATAAAAGACAATGATGGTTTGTTCAACAATATGAAGTCTCATATTTACCATCGAACCTTTCGCAACGTGGACTAGTCGAAATTATCTTCTCTTCTATTTTGTACTACAATTGACTATATTCCAACACAACATCAAGCGCAAGAGAAAAGAGCTAATAGAAAGAAGTGAAATAAAAACGAAGTGAGTCGCTGTTATATTTGGTTGTATGAGGGTAATATTGAGGGGACGAATGAATAGATCCAGTTGCCAACTTCAATAAGAAAAGCCAATACGTTGATTGTTATTCAGACGTTTCTCTCGTGTTTCGCAGAACACGATGCCAAGCCTCCCCGAATCTTTCATCCCTTGTATATGTAGTGTTCAGAATAGAATAAGATACAGCAAATCATAGAAAGAGACATTCATAGAACAAGCTGAAACCAGATCATAACTGGAAGCCAATCAAATCAAAGTAAGTGAATTGGTCTCAATGGGAGTTCACGAGGGGCATTCACCACAACTATATATTTCCACTGAGCTTGTCTTTGGAAAACAGACCGAGTTCCACACGAGTATATTTACATGAGAGGTTGTTTATTATATACATTGGAAATATATTGGGGATAGCAGTTGAATTGCTGTTGTTCTCAAACTCTGACAAATTTTTTATCAATTAGATTGATTGCAACTCCTAAATTTGGGACAATGATGTATTCAGTTGAATTTCAATTCATCACCAATCATTGTTTGCACGTTGGGATTGTCATTTGCGACTCTGGAAGAATTGGAACAAAAAAAGAACTCAAAAGAAAAAATTTGAGATGGTCGTCTCGTTGAATGTTCATTATAATTAGGAGTCTGTCGTTTTCCAGATGTAGGTGGTTTTTTCGACACTTAACGAGTTCCTCGAATATCGATCAAATGAGTCTGCTTGGCTTGGACCTCTTGTTTGCATACATACATTTTGAATGGAAAAGTGAGAGGAACATAGAGTAAAAAGTGAGGGTGTTTTCTTACAGCTGACTCTCGTTATACCCTTATATTCTGTCCAAAGGAAATGTTTGCCCATCTTGTGCTTGTATTTATGGAGGACGAGTATTACGTCACCGACGCTAAGGTTCACCTTTCTCAAAGCCCCAAAAGCCTACCTATATAATATATGGAATAAAGAAGGTGTGTGCAAAGCAACGCTACTCATTCGCTTTTACAACCAATATCAATTCTCAATGTGTTCAATTCCAGAGTTTCCACAGCACAGGTATTTCCTCTCCAAGTCTAATGAATGACATAATTCATCAATTAATTACGAAGTATTAATTTGTATATCAACTATAGACAATGTCACATATATATATATATATGTGTGTATTTGTGTGTGTCACTTAATGTGTCGTTGATATTCAGATTTCAACAACGGAGATGAGGAGTCATCTGATCTCCGCCTCATTCATATTCCTAATCAGAGTATTCCTCAACACGAAATTATCTGGACAAAGAAACACAGCGGAAGAGCGGAATTGCATTGAGAAGAATTAAAGAAAAAGAGAAGAAATGTGGAAGAGATGAAGAGAGCTGGCGAGTGTGGGCACGGGGCGGGGGAAGGGTATATATGTTTATACACAAGGAGAAAAGTGCGGTGGAAGGGACGAAGGCAGTAACTCACACGCCCCCGAGAGGATTACCTACCTCGGCGATGCTTGAGTAGGGTGTATCCCCAAGTTGAGCTACGGTTTGGCTGCGGAGCTACGCGTTTCTCATACCAAATTTCTCCGACTAACAGAGGCCACGATGGATATACATACTTGTTTGCTTCGTCTCTACTTATATATCCGTCACACACATACCCAGGCACACACTCACATCAGTATGTGGTTAGTTGAATACGAATGTGTGTGTAAGACGTTCCGGAAATGCCGTGGCTGGAACTTACGATACACGAACGAAGTCACCGAAGGGTGTTGGGAAAGAACGGGGTATAGAGGGTTGTCTTACTTTTCCATGCAATAAGGGCGCGTCGCGCGCGACTTGGTAACGGGTTTTAGGGGACCGGAATTATCGCAATTACAACGCTTGGCATCCAATTTTCTCGGGGAATGCGCACGCGAGAGGGTTCTATAAGAGAAAAAAAAATATCACGAAAATGAAATACATGAGGCAAAAGTTGGGTGACGTAAAGAGCACCGGAAAATAAGGGACAAATTGAGACGAGAAAATATAAGCAAGGATACTTCCTGCTGCTTCCTTTTTTTCAGTTCCTTCAACCAATTGTCAGCTGCATTGGAAATAATTGCGAGATCAAATTCGTGTGAGGAAAATAGTTTCAGGCAGAAGAATAGAAGCACAAGTGACTGGATAACGTAAAAAAGATGAGATTATAAACAGGTGTATGTATGTAAGTACATATGTGTGTATATATCGAAGAGTCCCGAAGTTACGTGACGCGAACAAGAATTTCGCGCCGGCAAGATGGTAAAAAGGTACACTATAAAAAGAACGGATGGAACGCTTCTGAATAAGATATCGGTTTTACGTACTTTTCGTTATACACACACACACACACACACACATATATATATATATATATACGTTTTTTTACCATAGGTCTCTCTTCAACAAAACGGACCGGTCGATTTTTATTCGTCGTTCCAGCCATATGGGACTCTCAATATACACCATGCGAGAGTCAAGATTACATGTCGGGAGGATTTACCAGAGGTTTCTCCACTTTTCGCCGATGTGTAGACGATATTGATATTAAACAAATATTTGATCGCTTATGCATCTTTTTCCTCGCCGCTTCTCACTTCTTTCATTAACATATTCTCATTTGCCGGGTGGTTATTGCGCTACCGAATACTATCTCATCAGTCATCCGTCTCATATCCTCCGAGATATGTGTACATATTATTACATGAGATACATAACATATCCAAACAAGAAAGCACAAATTTCCCTGTGGAGTTCATACGTCTCCAAGTTATCTCTATATCACACGAAAGTTGCTTTTATTGCCATCATTTTTTCTCACATCATTTTCCACCATTTTTATGCTGAGCTTCTTGATAAAACCTCAAAGACACGTATACAATTCGTAAAAATGATGAAAGTATATGGGAAAATGAACCTAAAAATATGCAATCGGAAAATTTGGACCAACGAAACAGGAAAAAGTAGTGCGACAGAATACACAGAGGGAAATGGATGAGAGTGAAAGAATAAGGAAAAAAGATACAGAATGTACAAAAGCCACCAGCCAAATGGTCAGATAGTGAAGAAATGGCATGCAAAAGAGCTGTTCGCAAAGGAGCAAACAAGCCAGTTGTAAGACGACACCTCGCTTTCTCAATTCCTCTTTTTTTACGCATCCTCTCTCGCATCCTCGTTCTACTTGAAAATTTTCCGCAGTGTCCGCTCATTTTTTTCTATTCCTAGGTTTTTTTTTATCTGGCAAAACATTCGAAATTCACTGCACGGTTGTGAATCGTGACACATACTGGGCTAAGACTTGTTTGGAGTTCATATAGCGAAAGATGTATAGGGGAGAGAAATAGGACGAACGAATACTATTGGTAAAACTTATAAGTGTACTCAACACACAAACATATACAGATCGCAGTTCAATACCCGCAGGTGGGCCCTTTACCTCACCAAACCCACAGACATGCACACACAATTATCTACATATAATATATATTCTCACACACGGCTCGACTCTAACGAAATGGAATCGTTCATCTTACTTACTCGATTTCACATCTATATGGGTTTTATATCGCGCTCCATTGGTCATATGTGTGCAACACCCATGGAGATCGCGTCGAAAACACTTATATTCATCCACACAAACATATACAAAGATGTATATGAGAGAAAAAAAAGACTGAGACCTCAGTTATGGAACGAATACGGTCCGCAACACACCACACTCACCATCCATATATCTGTGTCCTAAGAGGAATTCCAAAGTATATTTTACATATGGTTTATTGTCACCTTATTTCCCAGTGACACCATCCAACACATGCGCACTCGAATATATATGTTCACAACAACAAAGAAATGAATTCAAGATGATACTAACCGAACGTTATGTAGCCACACCTGGATTATTATCTCGTGGATACATGTGTGACTGTATGTACGAGAAAACTTCTAATGATGCTTTATTTTAAATTAGAAGAAGCTTAAAATGAGATCATTCATTCGAAAATTTCACATCCGTCCACACATACAGCAAATACCACATCACTCAAAGTTTTCATCTGGTGAGATGTTGATGAAAACCTTGAAATTCATACGGGCGGTAGAACTGTATCCTTCCATAATGTCTTAACTCGAAGTAGTCAACAAGTAAGGACTAGATGATTCGATAATTTGCGAGTGTGATGGTTGATCTCGACACAACATGCGCAATACACACACATATGTATACGAGAAGAAGTGTAGAAATTCAAATGCCTGAGAAAAGTAGTAGTAGGAGTTAGAGGTTGGATGAGAAGAGAAGCAAGAGATGAATACAGTATATTCATCCTTCTCTCTACTCAATCTTCTCTATATAATGCACGTTGTTCTCTTTCTGTTGCGCTGGGGCCTCACGGCGTGAAGGGCAGGCCCTAACGTCGGTCGCACATGACCCCCGGGGCTTGTTCGGTGCCCAGGCCCCCACTGACTTGTATGACGTTGAGAAAATAGTGGTGGGGAAAGCCGGTTCCAAACTCGAGAAAAAAATCCCACCAAATAAGAAGAGATGGCGAAAATGATGAAGATGACCAGAGAGAGCTACGCCATCGCGTGCCTCACACTACACGAGAAACTATCATTATGGTTGGTCGGATTTAAGCTTTTAATTTTTTCCGCACGTTTGCGCAATTGCCAAGACGAATTCAGATATTCGACTTCATGAAATTTCAACATTTTATTTCACGATAAAATACGCTGCAAATTGGTTTGAAAAATATGGAGTTTTTGAAGCAAAATCGCTGCATCATTTTCTGATAAATAATTGTATAGAGGTAAATGAATTTCAAATATGTATTGATTTATATGAGGCACATATAGTGTACGGTTTGTCTACTCTGGTTATTAATTGACGCAACAAGAGAAATGACAATCGCATCGTGCATGTTGAATTAAAAAAATGAACTGACGAGAAATGAATTGAAATAAAGAGGAAACACAGCAATGTCCATTATTCAGAGTACCATGTTTGTGTGTGCAGACGTGCGAAATCGCGCGCGTGTGTCTGCCACATTCGTTGCTCATCTACCTCTGACTCACGTTCTCGCGTTTTCTGTTTCCGTTTCTCTCATTCTCCAGCGTTCGAGCTCTCGCTCATGCATACCCTCTTTCAATTTTTCTTTTTGTCTTTCGACTCAACCTCTCTCTTTTTTTTCCCTCACGGATGCTCCTCTCGACACCATGCCGCAAGCATTGCCGATTATACCCTCATGCGCGCGCGGAAATAATAATGAACTCACATAAATCTAAAAACTTTTTGGCAATCTATAGTCTGAAGTTACCTCAATCCCTGATCCATATTGGCATGAGCATGGCAGTGTTTCTGCATTCAGGCGCATGCCAAAAATGTTTCCAAACAATTTTTTATGACAGCTAATACGAATGTTCATTTCCATTCGCAATTAATCATGAATGAGAGATACATCTGAGACGTTGAGCTTTGATATCGTACAGCTTCGAAATCAGACAACTAAAGAGAAGGAAACTAATTTGGAATTATGTCGATTGAAATATCAGTATATGACACCTCCATTGAATAGCCAGATTAGTATATGATACAGCTACACTCAGATGGTCTTTATTCACATCACTATTCGCATATTGAATGATTGCGAATTGGATTACAAACCGCTGGTATGGCACGATAATATTCGAGAACACTAAACGATCATAGAATTTGTGCAATACGCAGCACGGTCAACAGTTGAATGGATGACTGAGTGTGATAACGTGTCTACATGAGTTCAGATCTCGTTTCTCAGATTCCTCTAATTATATTCATAACTTTGAATGGATTTTCTATCTGCCATGTGCACACATAATCTCGACGACACCGTTAATGAATAAATGAAGATATTATCTGAAAACAACTGGGCGAACAGTAGTGTTCTCTATTATCATAAGTCTGTCTAATGGACCATACTGAATCTTGGTGTCCTAGATATCTGTCAAGAATTGTCCATTGACATTCTGAGTCCATCAACAAGTTCTACACCACATCAAGAAATATTTTCAACAGCAACCGAAATATTTGTTCATAAGAGTTCTAGATTTCGTAACGTTGCAAAAAATTGGAAAAATATTCGTGCTACTGAATAGTTTCTACATGAACTAAATGGTTGGATTTCTAATATTCTATGAACAACCCAGTGTTAAAAATAAATTAATAATCTGCGAAAATACAAAATAGAGAAATACTTCCAAATTGGAATGTTATTAATTGAACGTTTGACACTTACTAATCTTCTTCAACAAGGTACCGACATGACATGAATTCAATTCCGTTTCAAAACAACGATTTTAGGTGATAATAATGGAATTTCACTCATCACTATAGATGAACAAATAGATAAATGTGTCTTGTATGTACACATAACTTTGCATATAACCTAATAAATTTCCAACGTGGTGGCTGCGTTATAATTTTCGGTGAGCCTGTATAGGAAGTATCAGAAAGCAACTTGAGTATATTTAGTTTATAGATCTGTAACGATTAAGGAGAATCGGGTCCAAATTTGGTTATTTCATTTATGTGTAGTTACAGGTTGCTGTTGGTTTCTGCGTATAGAAGACGAACGAGCTGCGGCTCGGCGTGAGATTTTATCTACAACAGCAGCGGCCACTGAATCATTCTCATTGAATGGGTATGTCCGTATCTTTCTCTACCTTTAGTACCGCACCCCCTATATTATATAGACAACGTATGTATATATATATATATATATGCGAATGCAAGAGAAGATGGCACGTTCATATCTACGACAACAATAATATACAATACTTTGCACACGATATAATCCTCATCTTCTGATCGCGCGAACGGCGTCTACCTACCCACATACGTCCTATACCAAAAGCATTCTACGCATTAAATTACCCGAAAGTGTCGCATTCGCACGCGCGACCAAGCATGCGCAACGAGTTTGGAGTGTGAATAATATGCGTTGCTTTTACATTGCACACCTTGCGGGCAAGTTGCACAGAGACGACTACGACGCGACCCTCCTACATGACTTACAAGTTAACGATAACACACAGCTACCAGAGTCTTAATCAGTGTAAATCATACCGACAATGCGGTTCGCCGCTATGTTGCTGTCTTCCTCTCGCTCTTCCTCTTCCCTTCACCCTCTCTATGTCACTCTCTCCCTTTGTCTCTCTCTCTCGCACACACTTATAGCAGCAACAGAGCTTTGAATTCCCGGTGGAATTATACTGTCGCGACATGGGCCACACCGCCTTCCTCTACGAATTATCGATGTGCTTTGCCTGTTTATGTTGCGTTGCGTTCACAATCGCGCAATTATGTTATGAAAATGGTCGTAATCTCATGTTTCTTCAACTACTTCTCTTCAACCAATTTATAGATATTATATACACAATTTATTCGCTTACGCAACCGAAATCGGGAGAAGAAGGAAATCAGAAATCAAGATATTTTCCATAAATATCTTCTATTTAATTGAAAATTACACTTGATAGCGTTTGTGTTGATGTACAGTATACTTTGATCAACTACACTATAGACCCATTATCATGACAGTGAATTAACTTTTATGTGGATTATGTACAAGACAGAGCGCCATGTTGTGCGAGCTTTCTAATATCGGATAGCTTTTAATCATTCCGTGTGTACAATAATTAATTAACCAAAGATCTAGATAAATAATTCTATCTGCACACATGTTGGTCAATAAATTAAAATATGTATATTAATTAGTACCGTTTGTATGGTGTACCTTAAAAATTAATTGATTTTCAACTCGAGTGAATATGTATATATTAAAAAGTTTTCACGTGAATACTTTATACGCAATATGTGTACATTGTATGAGAATAATGATGATAATTAATGACTTTGATAGCAGCAGTCTATATGAACGAAACCATAATACAATTCATCAAGTGAGCAGAACGAGATTTGATTAGACAGATGAGTCAACATGCATCTTCTTATTATCTCGAATATTTATTGAAAAATAATCGATTAGCTAATATTGTAATGTATTTTATCTACGTAAGATTCGTTGTCGCATAGAAAGTGATGACGCCATTAGTAGAACACAACGACCTATAATTTTCACAGTTTGCAAATGTTAAACGATTATCCATATGATCATTAGATTTTTCCACAGATTAACGGTATTTCCATTATTAATTATACGGAATTAATCAGGGCATTGGAAATTTCTTCATTCTCACATGCAGAAAATGATCAAAAAGAAACTGCACTATCGATTTGCATATGTGTTTATACGATAGCAATGATTCAATTCATTCCAACTGAACCCAACACTTTCGCGTGGGTGTCGATAATAAGACGGTATTGCACATGGCACGCGAACACTTCTCGCGAGGGTTGATGAGACACGCCACCATGACTTCTCGAGAAGTATTTCAATTTTCATCTCTTTCATTCCGCGGCACACCCTTTTCACATTGTACGAGTAGAAATAATTATTTGTAAATGCACGCATCTAAACTCTGATAATTCATCAATCTGTGTAACATATGTACCGATAGTTGAAAGTACATTCTGTGATCATTTATACAACGTTTTTTCGGTAGATTCACACATTGAACAACTCTTAGTACTACAAGCCATATAAAACTTTGAAATCCTCGACGATGAGGAGAGCTGCGTAATTGTAAACATTGGATTAATGCAAATGCCCACTTAAAAGCTTAATTGCTTCTGATAAAGAATGGATATGAGTATGTATGGAGATAAAGAGAAATAGCGAAAGAGAAAGAGAGTTGAGCTGATGTAGCGCGGAATGAAGAGCACAAGAAGGGATGAAAATAAAAAAATGTGGAAGCTGATGAAGAGGCAGTGGCGAGGAAACGAAGAAGAAATATATAGAGAGAGAGGTATAGGAATGAATGCGATGAAGTGGGGAAGAGTGGGAGGATTGGCATTAAATTCAAATACATGTAAATTCATTCAAATTTATGAGAAATAGGTGGACGCGGAGCACTTACAGGAAAAGAGGGAAATAAAAATTAGTCCCCGCAGACTCGGCCCCCGTGTGCAACGAAACTCTATCTTTTCGTTCCTGTCTGTTCATTCTGTCTCTTTCCTTTCACTATATTTATACATATATTTCAGAATGCTTGCTCGCTTTTCAACTTGGTCTTGTCTTTTTTTTTCCATCGGCGCCATGTTACGGGATGGAATTGAGCGCGATGCTGTATAAAACTTTCATACTATGCGTATGTATACTTAGTCTCAGTCTTCTGGCGAATTTTTGTCTACGATAGTTCCGGCTTTCTCGTGAACAATATTGACTTTAACAATTTTTCATGCTCGTATAAATTTTATTTTCTTCCCGAGTCCGTTTCTACTCCAACTCCCATTAAAATGAATGAATGATATTTGTGTGGTTACGAGATTAAAAATACACCATATACCAATGTCAAGAATTTCTGTTGATAATAAAAAGCCATTAATTTTTTAGAATTTCATTAGATGCGCGTGATTTTATTACAGTGGAAAAGTAATTGCTATTTGAATATCACGAGGGTTGTATTATCTTCCATAAATGAGTAGAACGTGTGTCGGTTTTCACTGACGTATATTGATATAGCTATAGAGACCTATCCCCAAATAGTTTCAGGCAACATTCAGTTGGAACTTCATTAAAGTCGACCACTTTGATGTAATTATCTTGCACTTGAGCGCAAAATTTCCGAGAAAAATCTTCTCTACCGAAACAATGATCATGATAAATCAACTTATAATCATGAATAACTCGTGTTATGTGGTGAACAAAGCTCTCACGTGTTATGAATTCAACAGCTTCGAGATTAATCTGGCAAGTGAAGTGTCGACAGGTTGCACGATCTCCAAGTGGAGAAGATAGCAAAATGTACAAGTGAACACGATCATGGACTTACAGTGAAGGCATAATGTACCGGGCTACCATATCCCATTGAATACGATACGTTATATTGGCAAGAATATGTAATTACCAGTGTGAACCAGATAACGCTCGATATCAAACGGGTTTTATACCGACGATCGAATAACCATAGTAATTTATTTTGTGCGTGTGCACTTCCATGCTCACACAAGTGTTTATATTGCTTCAGTTATAAAGTTGATATTTTCGAAATTTCATATATATATATATATACTCAATCAAATGAATGCTGAAAGTGTAATGAACAAATTGTCGATAGGTATTTTCCAAACCAAACTGGTCCAATCAAATAATTTTATCAATCGAGTAAACATTTATATGTGAAGAAAGGTTATCTGTCATTTCCATCTCTGAATTATTTGAAATATCGATTCGGTTTCACATTGCAAAGTCGAATGTTTTTTGAGCTTGTCACGCTATGGGAAAAAATCCACCATAACAATCTATTATGGATACATATGTATGATTTTGGAATAAATGATAAGTGAATCCTCCCGTGAGGTTCTCACAGGGTTGAACTTTCCATTCTTTTTCAAATAGTCATAGTAAACAGATTGAAACTGGAATTCTCGCCAGAAAAAAATTGCATGTACAAAACCGGTGATAGCTAACAATTGAATGGAAATGATATTGTAACCCTCTTTGAACTTGTCACTTCGTAACCTCAAGTCTATCACTTAATATACAGTTCCCCAGGGACTGCATTTTTCATGTTAATCATCACACACATGGACCCATGACATGACAGGATTGACATCAGTGCCTTAGACAGAGAATTTCAAGTTTCGCAACACACCTTTATTCCAAATGTACTCCAAGAGCTGAATACACAGTGAAATTTGAGTTCCCATTTTTTTGCGATTCATCGATTCTTAGTTATAAATCATAAGTCACGGTGTAGTTACAGTATCTGCCCTTGATCTCAATGAAAAAATTGTTTGTCAACTTTTCATAATATCAACATATGACCAAGATTTATACGTGTGAGCATGTCCGCACCAGGAGACTTATTTGATAGGATTGTGAGATAGTGTCACCTCCAGGTGCCAATAACTAATCGATTTTTGCTTGATGTTCATTCATACATTCTATTTTTCATGTGTCATGACATTGTCTTAGAAATATGTAAAAAGTGTCTCCAATACTTCCGATCGGAAATCCTCCTATGATAATAAATTATACAAAATTCTGCATATTCAACGAAACAGCCACTCTGCAGATTTTATGCGCGCTTCAGTGATAAATTATAAATTGAAAGAGACTTAATGGACCATAGCACAAACGATTTCATCAACACATCTGGGATACATTCCGTTCACAAGTATCATCGCTGAGAGATATACACAAGTGAAAATCGACGATTGACAACTCGCAATCATACCGCAATCAGCGTCCCTGGTTATTTTTTATAATCTATCGCGTCTCAGTCTTCAACCACCTCGTCACAATGTCTCAGCTGATCTGTCTCCTATTTTATCAAACATAGTGTAGCAGAAGCCAAGTCAACTCAACCTGTTCAAAAAACAGCGATCGTTCCTCTCTTCTGCAGGCACGTTGCGTTCTCTTCTCTCATGCAGGCTTTATTCTTTGTCGTCTGTTGAGGATTGGTTGAACACGATAAGCGAGCTGGCGCAGTGAAATGTTCTTGTTTAAAATTGCCAATCATTACCGCAGTTTGTAACGTTTATCAGTGTACAACCATTTGCATTGATCCAATGTTCCCGCCTGATGCCCAACCGTATTTTTCGAACCGTCCATCAATAATAACAACAGGGATGATTACTCAAACTCATGAATGTCTAGTTAATACGAATATGAATCCTTAGGCAGTTGATTTCATATGGATATTATGCAGAGATGGGATTCACCAGCCGACAAAAATTAGCGTGAAACGAATGTTACAATGAGTAATATAATGAAAACAAAAGCGTTTATCGTCTATTGTAATGGTATTAACAGAAATATTATATAAACTACCACTTCCCTCTTCAAATAGGCGGAGCAAACAAGAGCAATTTTGTTGGAGGTATGATACTCTAACCTGAGCGCATACACACATACACACATCACTAATTTCAAACCATATATTATGGCAACATGAGTGCGTGTCGAGTTCCTCACAAATTGCCCAGCTATTACTGACATTACGTACATCGATTTGCGTTTACGCTGATCGAGGCTGCGTGTCACAGCCACCTGAAATTATATTCGCGCCACGATTATAACCTGTCACGAAGGAAAAACCAGAGTTCAATAAAAGGGCATAATATGAAAAAAAGAAAAGTTTCGTAAACATATCAGATATTGTTAAGTGAGCCTGTATGTAAACACACTGATGCAAAACGCGCATTCGCCATTGGCAACCGATTAAGATTTATACGCACATTTTTTTTGTTTTTCGTACGAAAAAATAGCATAATGGTTACAAAGTTGCGAATGTTGATTCAACGGGTTCTTATACGTCCAACAGAACACGCCGTGAAGCGACCAGGACTAGAAGTTTGCCTTTATAATGGGCAAGAGTTGGGAAGAGACGAAGAAGGGTAGACAAGAGAGGATTGCTCGGACGAGACGAGAAAGTATAAGAGATTTGAGCAAGTGGGAGAGTGAATCAAGGAAGACGACATGGAGGATAGCGGTGGTGAAGAAGAAAGAGACGAACTGAAAACGATGGGAGGCGGAGGTGAGCGACGTGGTTGGGGAGTGAAGCGTGTACGAGAAGAAACGAGTAGACTACTCGGCCGCGGGCTACGGGGGGTTGAGAGGCAAGAGCATCAAAGAGGGGGAGATATCAAGAACGGACCTCCCAAGTCGCGGTGAGATGGCGGATCATCATCGTCGCATCATCCGTGCGCCGAATACACTAAATAAATGGCCAATTCGGCGCGGGAGCATTTTAAATTTTTCGGAAAATCGATTGCTCTCATTTCTCAGTCCATTATCGTTCACCCATCACCCGTTCTCTCATGCTCCGCTCCTTCTGTTCTTTCGCAATTTATATTTCGGGTGAAATTCGATATGACCTGCGGTGTGCATCTTATATATATTTATAAATACTGATTGTTTTTCAACTTCACGAGCACACACACTCACAAACACATACTGGCGAGAACATCGATTTCGAAATATGAATTTCTAAATCATGGCGAATTTTATGACATAGCGATTTTGCATTATTACTGTTTGATACAACCCAACTCATTGTAATATTCAATTTTCATAAAATGCTCTCATGCACATATGGGGCGATTGTTTTGTGACGACGATTTGCCACGCAACTCTTTCAAATTTTCAACTCCACCATGTCCATATGCATTCAAATGAGCTATCTCATCAGCTCCGAGGCATTGAATGAAGTGAGATCCACAAATTTTAATTCAGAACGGTTACACTAGGACGCATAAAACACTCGTCACTTCGGGACGAGAAAAGAACTGAAATTTATTCTAGATTGTGCCCTGTTCTGGACATGAAAGTAGCTCGTGCTGTGTTATACATCTTGTTAGAAGGGTCCTCTATTTATAGTTATCGCACAGCTGAAAAAGCTTCATCCTTTCCGGTTCACTAGAGTGACAATTAAAAAGTCCAAAGTTAAAAGTAATATGTATATATACACTTGAGAGTAATTTCAAGTTTTCAAATGAATCTTCAGAGTGATTCGATTCGATGCGAATACTATAGTTGGATGGGCGCTTGTTCGCCTGTAGTATACATGCATACATTCATCCGATAGGATATGATATCATTCCAACGCAGATATTAATTCTGCGATTGTAATTTATGTGCCAAATAGTTGAATCCAGTTTCCCATTAAGAATGCAAATGTTCTTTTCGAATCTGATTAGTCGTATCACTGTAAGAATGGTTATTCTTCCCCTTCTCGCGCGGAAAAGAATTTTCCTATAAAACATTACACGTAAATTCTAATTTCGATTAAAATGAGCACGAAAATTGTGAGATCCCAAGAGGTATCTGGTCATGAACGAATGAGCAGAACAGTCCGTGAATGAGGAATGTGTCGTACACATAGTTGCTGTAAACACACACTCCCATGCAAACACATATATTTATCAGTCCGCGGGCACTGTATAAAGCACCGATGGCCGATCAATGCTTTACGAGTTTTCGGATAAATTGGCAAATTGTAAGCCTGAAACAGCACAGGGAGAAAGAGGGAGAGGGAGAGCAATCGACTAATCAGAGGAATTGTTGTGGATGTGGGCAGTTGTTACTTATGAGTAGGCTAGGTAACTTGATACTTCTGTCGTCTCATTCTATCTTTGTGAGGCAGATACAGAATGTCGAACGGTCATGTATACCGCTATCTGCTACAGCTATTTCAGTGGTACTACCCTCGCCAGGCAACCTCCCCTTAAACTGCTTTGTCTCAAAATCTCTCACGCCGAATCCCAATAGTGGCGCTCTTTCGTATTCGATACGACGTGCGTTCGACATCTGTCGGTCATTCTCCATCTTGTGCGGTATGTCGGGGTTGGTTAGTTTAGCTGCTCCAACCCGCCGCGAGCAACGGAAGTCTGCAAGCATCGTAACTTCTGTATAGTCAGACCAGATTTAATCTTCGGAATGGCTCCCATGACAGCCCTGCCCACCACAACGATGAAAAAAAATATGGCTTACATCCCAATTTTCGGAGCGCATGTTCGACAAATTTTTGTTGAACATTATCGTGTTTCTTAACACATCCATTTCAATTCATCCCTTCTTCGCGTAAATTGGGGAACAACATGCAGACAAGCATGGTGTGTCCGCATCGTCAACACATTTTTGATGTCATTCAAAATTGATAATGAATACTTCAGCTATCACTTGATTTTTTCCTGCGTGCTGATGACATTTGTGCACTTCACGTATCATTTAGCCTTGTAGCGGCACAAGGACGAAATTGTCGTGGCACTGAAGCCTGCTTTGACTAGATACTGCAGTAAAGATTGTACGTTCTGAAATCATCAATTTGTCCATGGTACATCGTGTTGTATAATCACTAAATAATTGATCGGTGTATCAAATATAAATTCAATGAACGGAAGGAAAAATGATCCGGTGCATCACAAGAATCTCAATGATTTCATGCAGTGACGACTTTAATAGCATTTTGTATTGTACATGTTGATGGATCGGGGCATCTGATATCAATGTCTTTATTAACACTTTTACTGTTCTTCTTTTCTGAGAGACAAAAAGGAATCGAAAATGAATTCCAATAAAACCCACAGGGCAAACAACACGCAGCCACAATCAAGATACACGCTGCGCGAGAGACTCCAGCAAAAGTAAAGAAGTTGGTCGTGGCTGTTGTGAGATATCAGAGAGTCTAATCTTTCATTGCAAGTCGCTACACCATCACGTATATATATATGTATGTATGTTTATATGTATAGGCTCTCGCGAAGTGCTTCACGCGACAAGACAGGAGCGAGGCATACTTGGTAATAAATACTCTGTTGAATCGCCTGAGGATTTGATATATAAGTTTGTCGACTCAGTGTGTCTACTAGCAGCAGTCGTCTCAGGAAGCGACAATAAATAGAATTGAATGAAAGTGACGCTACATCATCAATTTTTCTCTCTGTTATTTGAAAATCCCAACAGCACTTGCATTCTTATACAGATATCATTGTCTATAAGGGAAGAAAAAAAAAGAACATGCACACACATACGACGGTTGGCTCGCCACGCGTGATCATATTGTGCACATTAACATGGCGAAAAGTTGGTGCACGGGACCCTGATAGTTGTGCTGGGGAAGCAACCACCAAGCCTTTAAGCCGTGGCGGGAAGTTTGCCACTGATCCTCGACAGTGCCCTCGCGCCCGCTTTACTCGGCGCACTCGGGAGGGCTTTAAGCCCTGGGATTGTGGAGTTACTGCCGTCATGGAGCACCATGCACAACAGTGGTAGTATACACCAGTGGAGCCATATATAGAGCTATATACTCACATTGCTGCTGGATTCCAATTCTCCACACAACCAATACCTCTTTTACTCGCGCTACCTCTCCTACTCTCAGTTTCTATATCCCTCCATCTCTTTCGCGCTCGCTCTCTCCTTCGCTCTCTGTCTTTCTGATTCTCTGACTGTTCTGTGCACTCTCGTGGTAGCCTATACCACCCTACGTATCGTTGACTATATGCCCACTCTCCGGTGAGTCGTGCAACCGCCGATCTAGTGCATCCCTATCGCAACAACGATCGCGTTCTCCGGGTACCACACGCCGCAGTAGCTGATATTTACGGTCATTGCCATTGGATGTTGAAGTAGTTAAATTGTCGATAATAAATGTGCGTTCAGGGAGTGATTACCCACCATCCAGAGAATGCGACCGGGTTTTGGAAGCGCACATTTCGCCACACAGTAGTCTCTCTATTATACATACCTGTATATAAATTTTACATATAGACATGTATATATGTGATGCATGTTAAAACGCAGCAGAGAGTTTTGGGTTAATGGGTTCCGGTTTACACTCACTCGACGTTTGATATCTCATTCCTTCGATCGCACGCTCTCCGGCTGAATTATTACTGTGGTGATTATATGATATCATACGATCGTATGAATACGCCTTTGTACTTTGAAGAAACTCGCTTGTCAACTAGACAATCATTCTGTAATACAACGAATTTTTGTTCGAGTGAATCGCGCGCGAAAAAATTTCATTCAATCGCGATTTTTTCTTCTCCTCTTCAGTAATTACACAATAATATGCTCCGCTTTCGGACATAATGAAATGCAACATACGTTGATGTCGCATAATTCAAGATAGAATCAATGTCGCTAACAACATGTTGTGGGGTCGCGATAGAGGTCATTTAAGGGTTGTCATTAAATCGTTGTTGGTCAAATGGGGTCGATCCAATTACGAGGAGGAATTGTCTGGATTACATTTGGCTTTCACCCGTTCAAAATACCGTTTTGACTTCTCAAGGCACCGCCACAGTAACAGCAATATCACTTCCTTTCACGGTAAATAAATGTGCAGTAGTTACTGACTATGTACATAACGACACAGTATAATTGCTGCGTGACACCAAATGAGCTGTGAATTTATTAAACACTCATGTGGTATGCTATACTGATGAAAAAATCCAGGAAGTTTGTAGATTAATCAGTTCGTTATGGCACTGTTGCTTGCAATATCACGTACCATTGCTACTCCAGTGAATGGAGAAAAATATGTAATAAAGCTCTGTTGTCGAGGAAAATCGCCAACAATCTGATTGTATTTGCATGAGACACCAAGTTATTCGCGTACAAAATCTCGCCGGTCGGACGTGGAGTTGGGCGTTAAGGTGCTAAGGAATTGCAGCAGACATAATGTGAAATAGTAGGTGAGTACACTCAGTATACATGGTGTAAAAAAAGGGAAGAAGGTAAATAAAGTGATGGTCGATGGGGAAAACGTGAACGGAGCTTGGAATGAACGAAGAAGGACGAAAGATAAAACGACCGAGAGGAAAGAAGATGAACAAAACGAAAACCAGTCAAGACAAAAAGTCAATGAGCGTGAGAGAAGGGTGTGGAACTCTTAAGAACGATTCAGGATTCTTCGCGAAGGAGAATAAACGAGGCGGGTTCGAGAAAAGAAGGTGGAAAAGTGAACATATATATATGGAAGAAAAAGAAAGAGGCCTTGTTTTCAGTGAAACGCATTCCCGGCACCCTAAGCTTCATGAAAGGCAAATCACGCTCCAGAGGAGGTAAGTGAACGCTATATTCCAGGATTGCGTCACGAGTTCTTCCAGTTATATTTGAATTTAAAACTGAGAATGGGGTGCATACATAGATACCCATACAAATACCACATCACAATCCACTTCCATTCTTTTTTTTCTACCGTCAAAGTATTTTCTCATATAAGAGATGGATTTATCTACATTTATATACATTCGTGAACAAGAGGGAAAAAAAGGCAACACCGTTTGTTTGGTGTTTTTAACCTAAATTGAATTGGGATACACTTAAGCAAATTGCGTTGAACTAATAAATCACTTGGATAACGTTTGGATTGATTTGCATACACCGATCGACTGCCGTTATCGGAACACACCGTGCGAGAGCGCGGGACTATACGAATGAGATGCTGATGTCAGCAATCCACTTCTAAAATTGCCTTTTTCTCTCCTCTTCCTCCACCTTCCCTTTCTCATTTTCATTCACCCACACTTGCACCTTCCTCCCATTCTCGTTCACGCAATCATTCGTTTTCTTACTTTGCGTCATCCCAACTAAAATATTCCTCAAGTATATACAAACTCATAGGCTTATGTCAAAGTCGAAATTAATAGATGTAAAAGAGCTCTCGCTCACTGCCGAAATCGCCGTTCATTCTGGATCTAAAAAGTTACAGATTTCAGTGATAGACATAATCTTTCTCGTTAAAATCTCAGAGAAAACAATGTTCGTCATAGTGATAAAGATGTTCGTATACATCATTGTCGCATCTTAGTTTGGACAGTAGTAATTAAAGTAAGATGAGCAGGCTGAGGGAAATCGTGACCTTAGGGATGCCGCCGCAGTGTGTGATGTACGTTGTACGGTGTTGGTTGAAACACGACCGGGTATTGCGAGGGGTGAGAATAGCCTCACGGGTGATGGCACTACTGGTGATGTATCGGCCAATAAACTGATGTTGGCGTTCGATTCACGAAATGGCCGTAGGATCGGCGCCATTATTGGATTAGCCCCACGCGAGCGCTTCAGGGAGTGATACTACAGACATTTTCGCAACTGCGGGACCGTATATATTGTATATGTATATAGCAAGAAACAACAATCTACCACGCAAGAAATACACCGCCAAAAGTCGTCGCAAAGGACAATAAATTATCCGAAAGGTCGGATTCGTCTGTGCAAGAAAGGAAGAAAATAAAAAGACAGCCGGGAACGAAAAAGAAACTGCGAAAAAGTTTTCATGAGCTTCATCAAGTGACTGCAATATTAACTATCCCTCGGTTTCTTTCTTCTCTCATTTATTTTGCTTATTTATTTATTGAGCTCTTTTTCTTTTCTTTTTTATTCGTCGTCACAGGGAGGAGCAATTTGGCACAAAGCACGATTGCTAAAAGAATGTTTGATGACCATGAATTCTTCGGCTGATGCACTTGAACGATGATGAGTGTACTCAAGTTGCTGCCAACGAAGATATAAATTGAGCAAAGAAGTCGATCGTTCAATTAACTTGGTACACACCGAAACATACATGCGCGTGGAGAGTAGGAGATATCACTCGCTGATGGCACACAAGCGAATAATATATAACATCAGCTTAATTAAGTCACTCTGATTATGACTTGTGCATTGCACACATACTTCATCTTTATTCTTTCTCGTGGTTTATGAATATTAAATATACTGCACAGAACATCAATTTGTAATCCCAAACTTTCTCTCTCGAACCCAAAATAATATTTTTTGATTAGAAAAGAAATTCACGACATCGGAAGAAATAACCACATTATTCATTACTCACTTGTCGCTAGAGTTGTAGCATTTTCAATTTCCGACACACCTCGTAGAAATACTCCCTCTCACTAATATAATCTGTTTTTGATTGAGCAAATAGTTATGCTATTCTTATATAATTTTTAGAAACGCGAATAAAATTCCGAATTTATCAAGGAAAAGTATTATCCTATATACCTAGGACTATCGCAAAGAAAGTAAGGGTGTATTTTGTCAGAACGGAAGGGAAAAAACAGAAATAAGTGGTATAAAATTATAATTGACGATAACACGTATGGCATGGAATTATCCTTTTCGGATGCACACCGCCATCTTCAGATAACAGCAATATTCATCACAGCTTTTATCAAAATCTCCTGTGGCATAAATATTTGAGGTAGTTTAAACGTATTTTCCGACAACAATGCGCTTCAATTCGTCAAGTACTGCTCATTGTGATGGCTTTAATATCAGGAAGAGATTTTTCAACGGAATCAATGTTATTACACATAGGGTTTCATATCAATCTCTGAATAACTCGCACTTCACAACGCACTATTTATTAAAAATATGCTAACAGTTCATGAAATTTTCAGAACTCCTTAAAACTCCATACACATACAAATGATTGCTTTTTCGACTACTCCCCAATTTGTCATGCAGTCTTCTCCATTTCGATGGATTCCACAAAATTATTTCTTCGGAAGAAGAGGCGCCTACCAAATGTGTTGTCAGCAACAGGCCTCTAAACCCCACAAAACAAAATCCTACAAAATTCATACGAAATAATAACTTTTACTTCGCGGGGTTGAAAGCTGTGTGAAAAGAAAAATGGGACTGGATAATACGTGTAATATAATGATACGTTGTTTCAACTCTTCTGGACTTCATTGTACAATTGTGATGGTTTGAAAAAATTTACACTCGTGCCATTATTCAAGTGGGGTTAGACGGGATGACAACGCTCAGGGTGGTATATAATGTAAAGTGTTCATGTATATGTGTGTGTATATGGGCGAGAGAGCGTGTACACGAGCCGTCGGGAGACTTGAAAATACGAGTGTGTCAGCCAACGTCGGAATCGCAACACTCGTTAATCTCGGATCTTTCACCAAGTACACTCGTGAAGTTCTTGCGAGGTGGAAGGTCATGAGAATGAAGTGGGACAAACGGGTGGAAACGATTCGTTTAGATTATAAAAATACTTGTATGACTATAAACATTTATATAGATATGTTTGGTGTACCACCGAAATATTGACAACCTAGAAATAGAGCATGAAAGTACATGGAACGATTTTGATTTTTAGAATTTATACGCATTGGTGATATGAAGCGTAGTTTCTGAGCTATTAATAAACAGAGTCATTGGATCGATGTGCGTGAAAATGAGGCGTTGATTGTCGCGACATACCTTTGCAACTCTGTATAAATTTCCGATTTTTCTGCATTGTGACATAGAAGCAGCAATCAATAGCTTCTGAGACCGTTTATGATCTATCGGTGTAATGATTTACTCATCAGGTCAAGCACACCAACCCTCCGATTATTCGCAACATCACCGGATGAAATTGATATAATTTTGTTGTATAGTCGAACCCTACCCATCACATATTTGCAATCACATAATGATTGTTGAATCATTACTCCTATTACTTCGATTAGTGGTATCATATGACACTGCAAGCTTCCTCCAGAATGATCAATGTATATGTTCCAAAGTCATACTGCTGCAAGCAAATTTTATCGCCACAGGCCAAACTCTGAAGTGGATAAAGAGAGGGGAAAGGAGGTCGGTGGTAGGGAAATAAATAAATAATCGATGAGCGGACGATCTCTCTGCGAAAGAGCGGTCGGACGTCTTGAGTCCCGAAAGCCAATTAAGAAATGTTTTGTCCGCCGCGGGAAAGGAGGATAGGCATCGAGAGTGGAGGGAGCGCTGGAAAAAAAAGGAGGAGATGGAGGAGTAGTGAAATCGCCCAGCAACGGATAAGGCATATGAGCGAAAGAGGTGAAACAGAGTAAGGGCTCTTGAAGGAGGGGGTGAACAGTGAAGGAGAGACAGAGGAAGAGTGATGAAGAAAGGATGAAGCGAAGGTGTGCGGGATAGAAAGTGAGGGCGAGACAGTTGAAGTGAGGATGGCTAACGAACCGATGGCCGGTGAAGCTGAAAAAATTATCAAAGGGCAGCGTCCGTGCGTGTTTGAGTGAATGTGTGTGCGTGCGAAGAGGCAACAAGAGCACAAGGCGAAGGGGCAGGTGGAAAAAACTGATCTTACTCAGAAGAAAAGAGTTTTTGACGGTGCACTCAGCGTGAAGCCAACATGAAGGATCGAATCAAATCACGGACGGTCGCGAATACCCTCAATGGATTTCATAAAGTGGCCATGGTACTCGTATAAGCGGCAGAACGGCAGCTGTTTGAACCAGCAAATTAGTAGTCGGCGCGTGATTGGCCCGTTACCGCCCCGTCTATATCACAATATATTCTGACACACCAACGCGCATATTATACGCAGAGACGAAGAAAAAGTTCATTTCTTTCACCTTTTTTTATTTATTTTCAATTTTTTTCTCATGCCTTTTTTGGTGATGAAGAAGAGTTCCTGTTTCACTTCTCTCCTCCTTATTCCTCTTGCAATTTATTCCCGATATCTTTATGTCCAAATTTACGAGCAGATAATCATCGAGGGATGTTCCGGCATTTTTCGCGCAAATTATTATTATTTATATATTGCACGCGAAGAACAAAGATATATAGCTGTGAATTTCACGCAGGCGCGCGCGTACACAAACTGTGGGGGCATCAATTAAATACGGGGGCAGTGCCGGTTGGTACCTCTCACAAATGACTCTATTATCGATCGGGGATTTCGGGCCGAATGTAAAATAAGAAATATACAAATGAAAAAAACTAGCACGAGCGAAAGATTGGGTGGATGACCTGCAGATTGAGTCTTTAATCGATACATCGGCTTCTCTTATCCACCATCAATTGATCATTTATATTTATATATAATTGCTACATGAAGCGTATCAATTTCTCAACTTCTTCATCTCCAACCGAATATAATCACGTGCCAATTTTTCGTAGCCTCCTTTCCGCGTATACGATTCCAGCAACATCGGTCCCTCTCGGTTCAAAAAGTATCGATCAATTTTCCAGAAACTTTAACGTCAATTCACAATGCGTTTGGTAAAACTGCGGAGCAATAAACCGTACACAGAAATGAACCGTTACTATATATATAGCTGTTATACTTGGACTTTCGACGAAATTGTCAAGCAAACAATTATTATAACAATGCAAACATCAAATACCTAATGGAAATACATCGCGATGACTTTGGTTTGATAAGGTGAAAAATGACGAGTTGGTTGATACAGATATACAAGATGGGTCGGAAGATCAGAGGGAACGTCACGGAACTCATGCAGCGTGAGCGAAAACACTGCACGACTTCTAGCCTTTTGCATCACAACGATCCACGTATCTCTTGCGATGCTATATAACAAGCCAGGATCAACATATATAGTCAACGTAATCCTATTGGTGATGCGATTCTTGTATGAATGTATACGCTCGCCTCGCCGCAACAGAGAAAGCATCTCGATGAAACCGCCGGCGAACAGCTATGCGATCGTAAATCCTCACTAGCAACCGTCACGGCGGATCCAACGAGCATACAAGTGTATAGTGGAGGTGTACGAACCCTCTGCGCGATACCCTCATCCACCAGTTCTCCTCTCTATATGCATTATAGACGGGTTTCGCGTTTTCTTCTCATCGACTCCCGCCGTGTTACGCAGTGGGTTCAATCCTCATTCCCTCAAGGTGCATCTGTCGATGAATACCTAGTGATGCCTATAGGATACCTGCTGATTGCATTCATTTCATTATTATATGCTACCAACTTCGTTCAACATAACAGACTGATTCGGAATTTAACTGCAACCTCCCATTCATTACCATACTGTCCTACATATACAATGTGCAAGAGATTCTAATCCTCCATCGGCAATGCATATTCATATGTACACAGAGAATTGATTAAAGCCATTTGCGTTTGAGAGGGAATAATTTCGAAAAAAAATGCTAATTGTATCCATGTGGAAACATGGTGCACCAAGTGAATGGAGATAGTTGTCATTTGCGACTTAACAAAAAACTCGTTTTCACATCTAATATTACTATAATAACCCTCATACACAGAATTTCTCTCACCGATTATGTCTATTGTCGCAAACATGGATTAATTACGTTAATTTTTATTTCAATCGGCTGCAATCTATATTTTTTTCAACGATTTCAAAACGATGAGTCGTTGAAACATTCGATTTTTGTTTTTGATTCTCATTGACTATCATCGATAAATATCATGCAAGCACGTGATGGGGATTTGCGTACTCTGTACGATTTTCTGTTGACAAGGATATCAATGCTTTGTATACTGTGTTTCTACTCACTCACAGGGCAGATCTATCTGTATACCTCAATACGAAATGTACCGTGATTCTGCTTGTGCTTACCTGAAACAAAGACAAACAAAAGTATTCGTTAATATTACTTGGTTACGAGCTATCTGAATTAGCATGTTAAAATTATCCATTTTTGCATGAGATATTTTCTAAAAATGTCGATGCCCAACACTCTCGTAATTCTCTGCGACAAATTATCCTGATAGAATTTATTGACATTTTCCGAAGAAAATCTTTCAAATAATCACCAACTCATTCGCAATACTTTGCGTGAAATGATAAATTTTGAAGTTTGCGCGCCCTTGCGGTGGTTTTTATTGAGAATGAAGTCAATGGGGGAGAGTAGGCAACGCAAAATGTGACTTTCGGTAATGTGGACGACTGAGGAAAAAGTGGTAGGCCGCACCTGAGAAGTCTCGCCATAATGTCGGCGTCAAGTTTTATTCTTGACTTCAACCTCCCCCCATCCACCCCCTTTTTATATATACTTTCTTCGCTGACAATGTCACCAATTCGCGAATGTGTGCACGATGGCGATGTAACGAAGCCGCTTGACATTCGCAGCGAGAAAAAGTTGAACGGAAAGACGCGCATTGTAAAATGAAACGAATAAAAGAGCAGAGAGATGAATGGAAGGGCACCCTGTACCAATACTGATGAAAGAACTTGGCGTGTAACAAACATAAGTATATTGGATCCAAAAGGGAATAAGAGGCAGTGGCGACGGTGAGTCAGGGGGGCTAATGGTCCGCAATTAAACGATTCGTATCAAAGAGCGCCGCCGCATACGCACACGGGAATGTCGCGAACTAGAAGCTTGGCAGGCGAATGTGCAAGCGAGCGTGACTTGAAGTTGGTTGGTTGACTCGCAACCATCGCCATCGGCGAATTGGTGAGTGTATATATCGGCCACATAGAGCCAAGAGGGGCCGCGCGATGAAGAAAGAGGAAGCCGAGTAGAGGAGAAAGAGTAAAAGAGACTGAAGGAAAAGAAAGAGAGCAAAAGGAAAAGAAAGAAGGGGAGCTCTAGAAAAATCTCGGCCACGTCCAATTCCATCTCATTAGCGAGAAAACGGCAGCTGATGCTTGTCTCAGCGCAGAACTTAGCGCAAGAAGAAGCCTTCGACCAACCATGTATGGAACCGGTCCTTCTGTTCCCTATCTGTGGACGGAATATACCCCTGGAAGAAATGTATACCGGGTGTCGCTCACATGTGTATAATACCTCTGTGTGTTTCGCTTTCTCACTGATTGTCATTCTTCACGGAGCGAAAATTTTCTGAACGATCCATGGACACTTTTTGTTTATTATCTCAATGACTGTGGCATGCTATGGGACTTTTTCTATTTGACTTGGGCTATGGACATGATGGTTAATAAATACCCTTTTTTCTCTCTTCTTTTTTTTCCGCCTGTCTCGCACTCTCGACCACTGTCTTGTTCTTTACCATGCAACGGGCAAACGTATATATGAGATTTGCGGATAAGACTCTCGTGAAGCATTTCACCACACCTGGTCGCTTTGCTAGTGAGCGTGGCGCGATTAATGTGCTAGATGGTGAGGAAGAAAAAGAAAAAAATCCTACGATCGAATTCTCTCTGATTTGATATCGTATTTCTCATGCTTAACGTCCATCTACACATAAAATGTACAGATATTCGATGGTATCCTCTTGTTTTCTCAATTTTAACACCTTAGTTATGTAAATTTTACAATGGTTATTGCTCATTTCCAAAAATTTATTCACAAATTATGATGCCTATCAAATGTATCGTTACATCAACAGCATCAAAAACATTTTGTATCGAGTGTGTTAGGTTGTATCGCCATGCAAGCAGAAGCACCATGTACATATCCATGCATGTATGCATGTCGCGATGGGGCGGTATATAAAGCTTGCACATATGTGCATGAAAACGTAGCGGGGTGTATATGAACATACATGGCACAAAACAAAGCGAGCTCGTTAGAAGTCACATCGGCAACGAGTGTATGCACTGTGTGTGCATGGCTCCTACACTCTGCACTGATGCTCTGTTCTGTGCTGTTCCGTTTGGTACTGCTACACTCTTTACCCGCGGGGGCAGATATAGAGGCACATCCTGCTCGCGGCAGTCCCCTGACGCACGCGGCTACAAAACTGTGTAGCGGTCGTCGCACAATCGAGAGAGCTCGTTGCAGGGTTATGCGATGAGTCGTTCACGCGTGAGAAAGACGCAATGTATGAGAATGAAAAAATTCAGAAATGAAAAAAAAAATAATAAATAAATAAATAA
>JABMBR010007963.1:0-51809 GCA_018881525.1 Meteorus sp. PSUC_FEM 10030008 | reverse complement strand
TATATATGTATACATATACATCGGGATATTACATCGGGATATACATCGGGACGACTAACAATGCCGCAAGGGCTGCCACGGCCATAAGGCCGAGAACACCTTAAAACACTCTAAACATCCAGAAGTCAATGTATTTCCCTGTATACGCCACCGTCCATCATACGGCTTGTATATAATCGACTTTAATGGAATGAAATCTTATTTTCCAATAAACTTGAAACAAGTGACGATGAGTTTGATTTGGATTGTAGAAAAGGTTCAATGCAATGCAGCTGTGTTAATATCTTTGACTAATTTGTCTCATTAAAATTTAGTCAGTGTGAAATTATATTCATGGAACCCGGGTAGTTTATAATAATTACGAATATACCGGATCAAAACAGGAATGGCCAATTCATTAGGGAACAAAATTATCAGGGAATTTATGCTAAAGCTCTAGGTATATTATCGGGATGACGTCTTTACCCAATCAAGATTGAAACATATGTGTCAATGATTGCGGATAAAATAATTATTAATTCATACCGGTCCAATTAATATTAATAGGAATAATATTCCTATAGAAAAATGTTTCGAATTCATAAAAGTGATTTTCTCGTCGCATTTTTCCTCAACTGAACAGCTTCAAGTTCTATTTTTCAAATCAACTCGTTCCAGAGATTGAAGAAGTGTCTACCAATCAACGCAACGCTGAGTAGCTTTGAGATGTCAACGTACAAGTGTCACATACGCACGTTGAAATTACATATTTGCCCCTACATCCAAGTTATTCATACAGTTGAAACGCGATATCAGTCCGCATCACTTGATATGTATTTCAACTTGTGAAACTTTCGTTCGAAACAAATGTAGATGAATAAAAGTAGTTTACAAGCGAATATAAAGAAGAAAAACGGATGAATTAATCTTTTTCACTCATCCAAGCATGGAAGACACATTCAAGATCGTGCGCCACTTTAAACCACAATTATTTCTAAAGTTCATCCAGGAGTTGATTGAATGTACACGAGAATTAAAGATTAGATAAGTAAAAAAAGAAGAAATTGCGAATTACCTGGTGCTCTCGTTACTCCTTTACGTTTTTAATGAAGAGAAGACAGATGGATAAACCAATTTATCCTGATGTAGCAGGTCTAGAAGATGAAAACAGGGCAGGGTGGCTACACCCTGTCATGCTGCGGTGCGCTTGCGTCCAGGTTGCAAACACCATCCCGCGCTCCACCCTTGTTCCCACTCGCCTGCGTTTCGCTGGGTATAATGCACCCCCTTGAGCCCCTTACTCGCCGTCTGCGAGGGCACCAATCCACCCTATGACGCTTCGTAGTACCCATACACAACTCGTCAGAACACAACCAACTAACCCCGTGACATCGTGGCGTCGCCATTGTTTTTATTTATTTTTACGTTGCGCATAACGCCATAAATGAATTAAAGTATGTAAATACGGTGTTAATTAATGTTACACTAAATAATTTTTGATAAATTAACCACTTTACTTTCAATACCAATTAAACGAATGCAAATATTTGACATTCAAGTCAAGCAATCGTAAGCCGATCGCGTGAAAAATTAACGAGAATCAATGGTATTAGTGACAGTGATATTGATGAATATTTTAAAAGATTAACGCCCGTGTGTAAATGCTTGGTAACTTCTATAGAAATCATACACAACGGAATTGCTGTTTGCATAAACATAGCAAAATCATCGAAAGAAGTAATAGCTAGATAACAAAGTTAAATTTAATGAAATTCAGTCGAATATACGTAGACGACATAATTATAAATTTAAAATGAAAACATGCCTGAACAAATGCTCAAGTAAATTAGTAATTACAGTAATTCACCTTGCCAAGTACAGGGTAACGGGGCCAAAATAAATAAATTATCATTACGTATTTAGCATTTATGTAAATTACAACCAATTATACGTAATATTGGAGAAATAAGAATTTTTTAATAAACGTAAACAAGATAAAAAATATTATTTTTCATATGTGAATAAAATTATTTATTTTCTATCGTAAACGGATATAAAAATCATCGATAATGCGCATATTTGTCTTCAAACATTGCATCTCTTTGAATGGCGGTAAGAGCTTTAATCTTCTTTAATGAATTGTGTTTAGAATAAAATAGTAAAGCACAGTGCTCGGTGATATAGTTTCATGATTCACGCCTACGTAGTTTATGAATTATTGAAGCGGTCCATTCATTGAAAGTTTAATCATTGTTGTTGACCTCGTTTCACGTGAACGTAGAACAGTATAGTTTATACGCCTGTCGAGAGGACACTGCTGGTTGAAATTTGCGGCCATTTGTATCTTTTTTACTTTGTTTTTCTCAATTTTCATCGGCATTTTATGCACATATATATATATATATATCAAAGGCTGAAGGCAGTCCGAAGAGGTCTCAGTAGTTCCGACTGTTCTACGAGTAAAATCGTAAAGTTCTTGCTCAAGATGTTCGTCTCGAGTTTCCGACAATTTCCGTCACAATGTCGTCGCACTTTTTACAAGTGTACGCTTTTATTCACACGTTAATTCTGTCGTTTTGAATGCGGTAGGAATTTTTGTTGGAGATTTATTACAGAACTTTATTCACAGATGCTTTTTTGTTCGAGGGCGCGACCCTGTAAAGTATTTAGCTCTTGCTGTCTGATATATCTTTTTAATTATTGAACTTGTTTCATCATGCAAGACTGTATTTCGTGAATTTGCGAACCGAATTCAGCTGAGTCAATGAGAGGAAAGCGTTATTATGAAATTTTTTCGAATATTGACATTATTTTTCGTGTTTTGTTGTTTTTTCTTTGACTTCTGCATTATGGTAAGTTGATGATAATTATTTATGTTGATAAAGAGAAGATGAATGAAAGCGATTTGTGGGTTGATAGATGTTTGCATTCATGGGAGAATTTAAAGAATTTTTTCTTCGAATAAGAGGTAACAATCGTAATTATGGAGAACATTAATTGACTAAATTTTAACTCCAAATTCACGTGATGAAGAAAAAGGGGGCGAATAAAAATATCCACGCAGAAGGATGAGTAATGTGCGACATTTGAATCAAATTGATCCGTGATGAGTTGCACATTATCGAAATATGAAAGAATGAACCGGATTTTGCTGTTTTTATGTCGACAGCAATTTCCAATAACCAGAAATATTTTTGTTCTGTGTTCCTTGTGCTTTGAGCTCATACAACCGATCGTGAATTATGCTCCAGCTATCTCTTACATATCCTTGATATACAGTTGACTAAACAAATACAAAGTTGAATAATTCTTTGGTCCACTCGAGAGACATCAGTCGGATTTTTCCTTCTGCAATTGTTAAAGATATTCAATATTTACTTATGGTCAAAGTTTTCTCTGAACGAATTTATTCTTGACGTAACTTTATAACGTATGAAAATGTATCTCTAGTTAGATATTCATGGTCCCCTTTTCTTTTCGCATTTACCTTTGCTAAGAAAATGAACAAGTTTCCATGTGTCTTTCACAATCTTGTCCACATGCACATTACTTCTTTGTATATTTTACCTTCATTAAAAATCTTATCTTGTTCGACCGTTGGGAGTTTGTTTGCTGTAAGCTCATAAATTCCCATCCGCTACCCAAGGGAAGCAGAAAAAGATAGCGAGGTTTGACAAAAATAAGTGAGGAAAAACTTTGAAGAGAATGACTAAAAAAGATAATCCTCATTATACTTGAATATCATCCCGCAGAAATTTTTCAGATATGATACATAGTTTTTCCACATTTCTATCACTTTTTAGTACAATTTCATTATCAATTGTTCATGGGAGACAAAATTCTGCTTTTTCAGATCGAATATTTATATTCTGCTCAAATATTTCTGTCAACAATCATTTTAGGGAAGTTTTTAGGATTATTACGAACATTTTCGGATAATTTAGAATTGAAACGAACAAAAACGGAAACTATTGGCGATGAAAACATGTGACAAATTGATTGTTCATATGAATTGATAACTGGCACTGCACAGACGATAAATAAAACGTTTTATCATCGTAAATTTTCCATCTGCTCATGTTTCAATGATACAAACAAATGTTGCGAATCTATTTCTATTCTCCATCATGGTCCGATACTTTGCCAAATTGTCATTCCCCCTTAACAATAATCTCTAGTGCATAATATTTCGTATTCAATTTTTTTATGAATTCAATCTTGATATTACTTCATTTCATTGAATGCATTCTCCACTTTTATAAAAGGACTTTTTACGACCTTTGAAGTAACTCACTTTTGTGAATGATGTCCAAGTGAAAGAAATGAAATAGGCTGCGTTCTTTTTCGATATTTTCCACTCGTTATTTTGAAATCTTCCAATTATTAATCGCATGCATTTCTCATCGGAATAAACAGAACAATTTTTCAATTTCCATCGGGTAAACATTGCAATGAGATGACATATTTCAAATTTGACGTTTGACTTGATTGGATGCTTTGTAAACGTTCATAGAAAGAAACAATTACAAACGTTGTAACGAGAGGGATTACTCTAATATCCGATAATAGAACTGGAATATCGTTGCGAAAATGAAAACAAATGGAAAATACGTTCAGATAGTATTCATAACATGACGAAATATTGTTTCAATGTTTTGATAAACTCTTTTAATTGGAACCATTGAGGGAAAAAATTCTATATCCATTCATACAATCTGTTGCTGTCATACAAAATTTATCTACAGATTTTACGGTGTATTTTTAACGAAATTAATTCAATAACTTCCAAGTTGTTATGGTAACTTGTTTCAAAAACTTAATAGACTTTGTATAATTTAAGTTATTTGCACAAAATATTTCCGTGTGATGATAATTGTACATTTTTTAGAAATTTCCAATTATCATTTTCAATATTTTCGACAGCAAAACGAATAAATTTCTCATCCTCAATTCTAGACTGATGACGAAAAATATTTGAAAGGTTATACAATCGACTACCGATATCGGAGATTGACAATTCTGAAAACTCCAAAGAATGAATAATTGTCATAAGTAGAAACGAATTATCATTTGAATATTATTAACGACATAGCAAATTGAATTCTTCCTTCTTCAGCGCATTATGATCGTCTGGCGATCAAATTGCTACAAATGTGAGGCTCCACGAGGGAAATTCTGAGGGAAGCCAGACGAAATTTAGTAGATCCTTGATTGCGTATCTTTTGGCCTGACTTTCTACTGTTATTCTGTTTCTGTGGGCATTTATCTCCCTGTTTCAGTTGTCAGAAGCTTCAACTATTTCACTTCAATTCTGTTAAATCCACCCATATAGAACTCGCAAGACATATCAATATATTTCTTCGTACAATGAGACCATATTTTCTCGTATATTCTTTTGGAGACTTATACATTATTTTCTCTGACCTGAAACTGGAATATAAATCCAAGATCTAGTAGGAGAAATATTAAATATGATGAAAGTCTGTGCAACACAAATAACACCCCGATGTTTTCTACTTTTTCACTCTGAATGTGACAAGATGTAAATATTTTTTTTTCTAGTTAATAAAACTTCATGAAATAAAATTCTTCAAAGAAGAATCACCGATGTAGTCGTTTATAAAACCAGACTTTCCAGACATTGTTCAAATATTACTGAGTAAATTGAATTTTGCATCACAGAGGTGAACAGTAACGAAATATTCACGACGCATTTGCAATTTATTAGAAAATTGTAACAGCATTCCAGAGTTGACACATAGAAGAAACAAGCCAGTATACTCTCTCAAAATATTCGATGTTAATAGGAAAATGATGAACGCTCAATCTTTTCTTTACTCCTGACGATGACAAAAAAGTTATAAACATTTTAGACATTTCGATTATTCATACTCGGTGAATTTTTTCTTTTATGCTCAATTGAATCTTCTAATAACCATCAACTTCAATAGAATTGGATAACTAGTCACAATCACCACACCAATGAGCGATCAGATTAAAATTTAACTTCTGTAGCAATTACAAAATGTCTTTTTCTTCGAACAATATCTCACATCAATCTCACCGAGATGTCTTCGCACGAAAAAAAAGGTAATGACGTCCCATAAAAAGAAAGTCCCATAAACAGCAAGTGATCTTATCTTTCTTTGGTACCATCACAGCAAATGGATCTCCATGAAATTATATCCAAACTTCATACCAACAACCCTCCTTTAATACAATTACAATAATCATATCGTGACCTTTTTCTTTTTCGTTGAACATCATCGACGATGATGTTTTTGTACGTTCACTTCATTGACATCATCAATTTGTGTCGAATAATTTTGCAGACATTCAAAATTTATTGGATATCCATAAAACTTCACATGCACTTGCACACACAGCAGTGATTCCCAGTTGAACATCATCCAAACTCATGTGACTAATTATACACAACAAATTAATCTCATGCATCAACGTGATATTTATAATTAGATGGAAACAATGACATTATAATCACTAACATTTCACAAAAGAAGTGTGGAATATTGTTGTTTGCTTTTGATGATTTATAAAATGTTTCAACTTTAATTAACATACCATCAACAACAAAATCCCACAACAAAACGATATGGTCGTGTTCCATTGTAGGATTAATAATATGAAATGAATAGCATTCAGAACACGAAGAACATTATGATCATCAATGAAATTTTCTGATGAAGTATAAGTCGAATGTAATTGTGAACAGTAGAGCTTAAATTTGCTATACGCTCCATAATTTTCCCGGGAATTATCTAGAGAACGTTACCATGTGAACCATTTCAATTTCAACTCACTATTCAAATAGATATTCAGCACTCGAAATATTCCTACATCGTTTGCCCAATTCTACGTTACTCATTTTCGTTCATCAACCGTGATCATCAGTAACAGATAAAGCCACAAAATAATTTCAATTTCTTCCATGACGATATAATTAAGATTGTCCATAATGATTAATACTTTTAGGAGACTGTCCAACTAAATACAATTACAACCTACAGTGAATTACGTTACAGAAAGTTGGTGCTGTATAAGGTCAACTCGGAATTCAACCCAACCGCACCAACCATCACGTAATTGTCATTATCCTCTCCTATTTTCTACACTGAATCTCACCATTTCATTATTCTACAGCCACCATGGTAACCTTCAATAGTGTACTGTGTCGGAGAAGTTGATAACTTTGCACAAATGCTATGCATGATTATGGTCTGTTTAGAGTAGGCACTTTCCGTACTTGTGTATAGTTTCATCCAGGTGAATTTCTAGTCTACGCCTATTATTTTGTGACCACCAAACAGTATTATACGGTAAGATTATCTGTCACGCTTCTGGGAGACATTTAAGCAGTTATTATCATCAACATCAGCAACTGAGGCTCATGGTGAATCAGACTCCATCATCGTCTTTGTTGCTGAGAACATTGTAAACACGCTGGTGATGATGATTCGATGAGAATCAAGATCTTGAGTGTATTCCTAATGGATGTTTACAGCTGAAGTTAAACATTCGTTCTTGATTACATTGGGAATGTCAACTATTTATATATTTTGACTGATGTTGGATACAAATTGATAGAATTAGTATACTAACTAATGTTCAAACAATTGTTTCCGGAAATGGAATGGATAGATTTTAAATTTTCATGATTTGATTTTGGATGATAATTTGTTGATAAATTATTGTTGAATCTTCTGAAGCAATCAACATAATTAGGGTAATTCATAAATATTGATGATGGAACTCCGAGAGACGGGAATATTAACAGGAATTAATAACATTTGGGATACTTCACGTGGATATATTGAATGATGCTGAGCCTAAAATTGATTGATGATTTCCTGTAGTTGCTTTCATCAATATCAAAACAAAACTTCAACGACCATCGTAAACATCAATTGCTGATGGCTATTAAATTTAGGACAATTATTTCGTAGTTTCGGACTAAATTCAGGGGATGAGTTAAATTCCAAATCTAAAAACAATAAAACGAAGTAATTTCTCGCATTCAACGACAACAGAATTTATTTTCCGCAATCAATTGCAATCATCGACATTCTGAATATCAAAATTCGCAATAAATCCTCAACGTGAATTCTACATTCAATATATTCTAGACATGAAAATGTTTCACGATGTATAAAGAAAAAAAAACTGTTACGATTTTATTTCTGAGGTAAAAAAACTTTATAAGAATCGTGTCTTTTAGGGTCTCTAACTGAAAATTCACTCTCTTGACAAAACAATGAAAAAGTTAGTATACAAACAACACTCACAAGTTCTCTGTACAGAAAATCCGATTTCCATGAAAGCTATGACATCACCATATGGCACTTCTTTTCAGAAAAACCAAACAAACATGAACTAACTTCTATACTTGAAGATATTTGTATGAGTAGATATTTTATAAAAATATTATGAACATACTTCGATAGTTATTCACACTTAATACAATGCCATCAACACATTCTTCACGCATCTCTAGCAGTCGTTAACTGCCCTTTATTATGATCACACATCATGAAATTCCTGAACTAATATATTGCTCTGTGTATAGTGAGTCATTTTACGGAATAATTCATGGGGTGGGAATTATCATCTACTCACACACAGCATGACGATGCAGAATTGAGTAGATAAGAACACGAAGGATATTTCGCGTGCTTTGGAATACTCAAAAAACTATCAAGAGATACCAAGTCGTGATCGCCGTTTATCTTCTTGCATGCGGTGCGTGACTGTCATCTTTTCATCTTTCTATTTTCGAATTGATGAAATTGCGATAGAATTCGAAGGAAAAGAAAATAATGAAAATCAACGAGAATTCTCTCGACAATTGGACAAGGCGATTGGAGATTAACAGAGATCGGTAACGATTTCGTCTGTTCCTTGGGGAAGGAAATGAAATTCTGATGATTTTCTTCATCTATTTGCACATTTTCATCGAGAAATGGCCACCATGAAAAGAGCTCCGTTGCCAAAATACCAAATTCTATAGATAGAAACTAGCTTGGAGTTTGTTTTCGATCAACATTCATTTCATACTGTATGAGCTGGGTTCTATTCATTTCCAGAGTTCTTCAATTCGTTTCAAAAGAACGTGTTGATGCTGCTTATATTTTCTTTGCTTCGTGATTTTAGAGAGGATATACGCCACATTCATCCCTAGAGATATCACATACTACTTGCTTGGAGGGTGGATAAATGATTTTACGGAATTTTTCGAGGGCGATAGTATGACAAATGAAATTAAATGGAAATTAAATAGAATACAAGAGGAAATGAGGAGGAAAATTTTGTGGTGGAGATTTTTTGCGTTCCTGCGATGGATCTTCCCTTGAACTGTTGAATTTCTGCAGTTTCGTTTAACATTTTTAATTTTTTAGGTCAATCAATACAGGAATCACTGGAATATTTACTGTAGAGATTAATTTTCGTCATTGTATGACTGAAGTGTGGGTAATATTAATATTGAGAATTTGTGAAGTTCTCATTTGAAAAGCGGTGCAACTCAAAGTTCTCAGCTTGAAACCTGTAGAAATATTTTTTCCCCATCTCTCTACAAGATTTTCAATCATGTCAAAAAATTTCTCGTCACTCATTTTTTGACCAGTTGAAAGTTTATGAAACGCATCGAATATTTGTACATTTTAAATTGCGTTATATCAAATTTGATTCCGAATATTTTGCAGAATTAGTGAAAGTTTTTCTCGAACATTTTGTCAATTCCAGTGTGATAAATCTGTGAATTAAATAATGCAAATGTCTGAATACTCCCTATACTATTCATGAGATATTTAGTAAGTTTGAAATGGAAATTTAATACGCAAGTATATCAACTACTCGATCTTGTTTGCGTACCATTAATTATACTCGAAATGCTACTCATAACATTGGCACAGATGTATAACGACCGCCATCTTGTCAGGTGAGAACTATTCGAAAGTCCTCCAAAGAAGATACAAAGTGACGCTCGACACCATCCAATGAAAGCACTATATATTGCAATAAAATCTTCACTCGTTGGAAAACTTGGCGACAAGTTGCCTCAGTATATTCTCCGTCAGGGCCTTAACACTGAATAATTCAGATACTCACCAAGAAAATGCGACGGAAATGGAGATGAATGGAATAGTGAAAGAAGACGTTGAGTGACATGCACATGATGCTTTCACCTCTTCTGTTTGCATTTTGATACATATTTTTCTCTTCTCTTACATCTACAACATCATCATCGCATTATAATTCCTCAAATTAGAATTCCTATAATAAGAAAAATTCTGAATTTTATAATGGATGACGGTGCGGTGTTCATCTCGCACTATTACTCGCCAGAATTAAAAATTTCAAAAATATTCCAATCATGACATTTTTATATTTCCATAATTTTTCTCACAATTCGCATCAATTTTCCGCTTTCCTAACATCAATAAATCACCATGAAAAATAAAATTCTCACAGTTATGACAATTCACCAACAGAAAATTCACAATTAGTATTTTTACAATTTCTCACGGAGATTAGCGTAATCGTCTATTTCCTCTCTAAACTCAGTGAACTGGATGATACCTGAGAAGATTACGAAGGTATTAAAGCACCGATGGAGTATAACACGAGCAACCATAATGCTGAACGGAAATTACAAAGCCACTTCTGATTTTATTTAAATTTCATCATGATATTGAATTTTTCATTTATCAATTCGAGATTATTTTGAATTATACAAATAGCCTCACAACAATTGGTCGTTTTCCCATCGTCTGAAGTTTTATCAGTGCAATTTTAATCTACTGTCGGTAAGACTGTGTAATGAGTAGTAAACGTTTCAAGTAGTACCGACTGTACCAGATGATTTTAGTGCAACCGGCTGACTGCACAGTTTACTTGGACTACTCATTGCAACGAATTATCCCCGAAGATTTGGGAGAACTTTGAAGCTACGGTGGTTGTATGGGAATCTGTTGCATCGGTATTGGGTATCCAATTGTAAAATGCTTTGTAATTGCTCATCAGAATTGTATTGTCCGTTTTGGAGTAATTCACATGTAACAATATGCACAATTACATGTTCATAAACGCACGTTAAATGAAATGTTATTATGTATAAATAGAAAAATAGGTTATGAAGGGTCGATGGTTTATGTTGCTCCACTTCACGTAAGTTGTGGGATAAATTTTTCTCACGTATCTCATAAACATCGGAATTTTATTCGCATTCATACAGCTGCATCGAAACATATCTCGTAAAACAGGAAAAATAAAAAAAAAATCCAGCTATATTTTCTTCGATTTTTCATAGTTTTTTTTTATTTATCAACTCTCGAGAAACATCTGGAATCGACATGACGATGGTGATAACGATGATGATACTTGGCAACAAAAAAAAAGTTGTTAAATGTATCGTATTGGTAACATGAACTAAAAATCATATCGCAGAAATAATATCGAGAATTCAATAGTGCGTACTATTGTAAAAATCACACTTTTGAAATTGTTCACAGGAATGAAAAACGAATCGAGTGGTTCAGTACAAAATATATTTTCGTTGCTTCAAATACCATGAAAATCAAAGTCTTTGCCATTTTATTTGCCAAATTGAAACATTGCAGAATGTCTTTTCAGAATTAATAACACTAAATTGTTCCAATAATTGGACTGCACTCGTCCACTTTAAATTAACGGAAGAGTCCTAAATAAAATCATTGCACAGATGAATCATTCAATTTATAATTAGAGCGCTTACTACAGTGCAGCGTTGATGCACAACACCGGATATCCAGATAAATGTTCACATGAAAACTGTCACCTAAAACATCTCGCCCATGAAATTCATTATGTGAATTGATTCCTTTGGCTTTATAATTTAAAAGTGAAATTAATCAGCTGCAAAGTCTATAGATAGAACATGGTTGGTTGCACAGTCAATTACTCGTCAAAGTATTTCATGTCGTGTTCGTTTATAAAAAGTGATGGTAACCAGGGGCCATTTAACCCCGGTCAGTCCTGAATCAATCCAGAATAAATTAGCAACATGAACGAGACAAACCACATTAGCTGGAAAATAATGAGGAAAAGACAGAATGAGATAATCACACGATTAAAACCGCATTCAATTGGATCGAAATGGTAAAAGGAAGATGGAGGAGAGCAAGTGCACATTGCCAACCGCACCCACCCCGGGTTATCGACCAGCAAGTGTAACCCCCCTTTTCACTCGCTTCAAATTTCACTTCTTTACACAACGATGTACTTTTCTCAGTCACGTGCGCATATACATGACTGTACCAACCAAGTACCCAAGCTTTTGAGTCATCTTTCTTCTTACTAAACATCATATGTATGAGCCGACACACAGCATACATCATGACCCAGTGACACTCGAAATGTTTCTACTGCCACCGAAGCCATTCACTCATGCACTCCCAACTATTACAGGCGTTAAACCCATAAATTTTCGCCTCACTGTTATTCTCATTTTTTCTTTCTCCTCTATTTTTATTAACACTGAAAAGTTCATAACATATGTCATCTTTCATTCCATATCTTCATTTTATCTTTTTGTTGTAAAACACTTCGTTGCACTTAAGGACTTCAGATGTGGAATTATGTACTGAATTTTGTTTCCCTTTTTCATTTCATTTTGTACCAGGGAGGTTTTATACATTAAAGAAATTTTTTTTATAGTGTGAATGCATGTCAGAGTTTTTGCTTTCCTTTCTTTTTGTTTTGCTGCAGAATATGGAAAAATGTTACTGAGCGGATGGTGAATTTTTATTCGATGGGAATTACATTCATTAAATTTTTATCATTTGTTTTTTGAATAATAATATTTTTGTGGTATTTTCTACACAACAATTTGCGTCATTTGGAAAATAATTGTAATTTCTACTGTCCCCTTGACTGCTGTTTTGTGCATGAATTTAATGACCTAGTAAAACAAAATCCGTATCGTATATACGTGTAAAAGATAACATGAGCCCAAAGTAATTTCGTGGTATTAAAGTCAGCCGTACTCAACATGCAAATCTATTCACGAATTCGTGTAGTCATTTTGTGCTATGATGGTTGAATTACGTTTGGAAATGAAACATGAAAAATCCACAATAAAAATCGACTTAAATTCCATGTCACAAGCAGAACCACATCAGTGTGGTTTGGTTTTAATGGTGCATGCATCAAAAATACGAGTGATGCAAAAATATCGATGGAAAATTGGGAATAGTCAATAGCTTAAATGCAGCTGTCATGTGGTAAAATTGCTGCAGACGACATATTCAATAATTATAAATAAACGTCTGGCTTCTATTCAGGATCGAATAATAAGTAAAAAGATCAGTCCAGAAAGAATGAACTTAAATCAGTTCTACATTTGTAATAAGAAAAACAGATGAATATCAATTTATTTTTCAACTCTGTTAAGAATTGAAGCTGATTAGTTGATCTGTGAACTCAAAATTGCAACAGAGATGAGGAACAAAGAAATTCCAAACAGGAATTGTACTAATCTGATTATAAATGTTGTCGCATCTCTTCAATGATTGACTACCAATGAATAACAACTAGAAAGGCATTTTCATGAGAATATTCATCAATATTTGTCATTTACTTCATATGAATTCAAATCTTTGTTTGAATATTCGTGCTTCATGTAAATTTCAACGAAGAAGATATTTATTATCCTCTGCATCTATCTCACTCGAGCCAGAGTAAAAACTATATGGACTTTTTCTGCAATGATTACACTCCTTGACATACATTGCATCATATCATTTACAATATATTTAAGTGACGTGTATATACATCAGAACTTATCGCACATCCCACTTGTGCTAATGTATACAAATATAAATACAAATAGATGGATACAGTCATAAACTTTATGGCATCAATTCCTGCTTTTATCCTGTATTCGACTATTTATGTACACATCATGAGCTCCATCATCCTCATGAGTGAATTCAAGTGTAGAATACACGAGAAAAAAATTTTTTTTTTCCAAAAAGAATGTTGAGATGAAGGATTCACTGCTTTTATAAATACGAAATCCCCTTCAATTTTTCTGCAAAACTAATACTTCACTGGTTCTGAATTTCCATTTTTATCCGTTCCTCTGTTTTCCTTCCTATTTTCCATATAATTATATCTTTCTCTCCGTGATATGAAATCCATCTTTCCTCCTTTTTCGTCGTTTTTCATTATTGTTCGCGTTGTTTACATTTCTTCGGATCTTCAAGTTTTGTGGGAGTTATTTTACTTAGAAATTTCAACGAAGACTGAGAACGAGTAGAAATTTCTTGTAGACAAACTTTCTTTGAGAATATATGTAGATGAGTGTGGGACAGCAGTTTGCTGAATTCCAAGATGTGAGGAAACGCCGGTCAAAATATATGAAAACATCGAAAGTTTGTCTCGTTGATTGTTATTTTTCACCTATGAGTGAAGAGTTGAGTGTTTTACATTTTCCTCTTGTGATTATTCAGTTGGTTATATGGAAGAACAACCAGGAATTTCGCCATAACATAAACGTCCGTATTGAATTGAATGAATAGAAAACAAGAAAGAAATTTAAGCCGTGAATTTATGCACACTGGTGAGGAATTTAATAGAACAATCACGAACTCATTCCTGGAAAATTTTCGTTCCCACCAATTTCACTTGTTTTTTATAACAAAATGACTCACTGCAGCCAAATAAGATGAAAAACTTGCTCCGCGTTGAATTTTTTTATTATTACGAATTAACTGAATCAGGTTCGAATGTATCGAGGTAGAAAATATTCATCTGTAATAATTTCACAATTTTAATCGATAGCTATCAAGATCAATTTCGCACAATGCAAGAAAACGCAGTGTTTAGTATAAATTATTCTTCAAATCGCTAGTATTCCAGTCCATGAGCTGATTGTGCTTGATGAATAATATACCACAATAAAAACAAACAAATGTTGAATTAAGACCTAATTTCAACTGTTTTAAATTCACCACAAGACTAAATTAACTTATATAAAATTTAAACAGATCCTTCGAGAAGTATACCAACTGAGACTTACATCCCACAAACAAATTAACATCAGAATGGGATACAGAATAATTCAAGAGAATTGATACAATCACTTGTTACACTTTTACTGCAATTTTATACGCAATTTTGTATAGGACGAGAGAGAGAGGCGGTTCTGGGTACAGTCCCAATTACTTCTCCTCATAAATCTCTACGAGGGAGAAGATGAAGAGAAACATAATATTTGAATAATATATGCTCTAGATGCAAGTTTGATATTAATGAGATAGTAAGAAAATTTCAACCTCTCTGTAATCCGATAAATCAAAGTTGATGTCCTTCAAATTGCTTCTCACACTATTTTACGACACTTATTTTACAAAAAAAATCGTCTTTCATATTTGAACTGTAATCGAAAAATTTTTTCAAATGTACACTGCAATTATTTCACTCATATCCGTGCGTGGAACAATATTTGCAAATTTATTCAGAACATATAACACGTTCAAATCAGCATTGCCACAATGGTTATCACGGTAATTCATTTTCGTTTTCATCCATAACTCAGAATGGATCTCATCATTTTACATGTATGAAGACATCGCTTTTTACAATTTTCGTTTATCAAATCATGCAACGAGATTCAATTCATATAAAAATGCTTCACAAATTTTTGTTGAAGTACAGAAAAGAGCAAATTAATCCAGAAGATAAGAATGCAAACGTAATTAATACATCACCATGGTGAGGGAAGAAAGAATTGAACTTAAAAAACCAAGATGGGTGTTTCAATTTCAGCTAAGACGATAGGAATGTCGGATTTAAAAGAAAAAACCGTTAGTATATATCCATCGTAAATCTTTCTCTTTTCACACAGAATAAAGAGAATATACGGAACTTACGAGTGGCAATTGCTCGCCACAACAAAGGGATGCCAAGCAAGAGCGAATGAACGGCAAAAAAGAAACCTGATAAAATAAAAACAATGACGAATGTAGAAAGAAAAAAATGGGATAAGATGAAGTTTTTTTTCGTCTATTCCTTCAACGTTTAGAATAAGCTCACGGAATTTCTTCCATCGTGAATTGTGTTTGTGATGTAATTGCACCAGTGGAGATCAAATAATGAAACATTCATACGTTTTATATTTTTGTGTCGATAAACCCACTATATGAGTATCTGTATGTTGTGTGTACACAAGAGGAACAATATATTGATCAAGTGAGTCTAACCGAAGAATATCAAACAGAAGTGAACGTATACAAAATCCCTGCGGCCATGATCATTTCATAAGGAACATGTTCAAACGTGTCTGCAATTGTTTCGTGGAAATATCTGATTAATTTCCAGTACAAAGATTATCAAAATTCATCCTTTATGTTATCCCATCTATTCAGACTGAGATAAATTAAATTTATCAATTGATTTTCCATTGCGTGTTGAGTTGACAGTTGCAATATATCCATAAATAATCATCGAATTGAATTAAATTCTCGTCAAAATTATTCACAGGCCGTGCGAAAGTTATCGTAATTTACAATACTTGATACATTTGACAAATCGGAGAGAATATCAAAATAGCAGAACTACCCGCTGACGTTGGTAACTTTCATTCAATTTCAAGTCATTTATTTGTATCGTCCAACTAAATCAGTGACAAGAAAAAATGACACACCCTGTACATTTCCACATTTGCGATTTTTACTGCATACCTTTCGATTCCAAACACATGAGGCATGTAGAGCCATTTAATGGGTACCATTCCATACCTCATACATCATTTCAGCGTGTGCAATATGCGTTCTAATACTATGATGAAAAAAAAAATACGAAAAAATTATCCGGACAATTACGTGCAATTTACAAAACCAATAAATTTTTGTTCCAAGCTTTAACATGTATCATGTTGATTGCTGTTCTTTGGAAATAATATTTCAATGAGCATGAAATAATTGATAAACATTTATGAATATTTTCAGATTTTGTAATAATTGAAATATTCCGGAAAATTCTTATGTATCTGATTTCTCTTCTTTGCAGTTTGCACACATGAATTTTTATTCAAAAGCATACAAAGTAACAAATAATAATAAAGAAAAAAAAATATACATCTTCATATCCTGTGTAGCGTAGCAGTCAGTGGGGCGTGTTCCTTTATGTATATCCTACAAAAGCAGAAAAATCTTTTGGCGAACGTGCAGCCCATTGGCTCTTCGCCAGTTTACGCCTTCCTATGGTGTAGACTTACTACGTTGCGAGCATAAGACGTTTGCGCAGCAGGTTCCTTAGCAAGTTGAGAAAACGAAAAACAACAGAGAGAAAATAGAAGAAATGAAAAGAGAATAATTCTTTGATACTTGTGAAAACGTCAGCAAGAAACCAGGAGATGGCAGATAATGACAAAGATAATCGATGAAAAATATCAGGATTTTGATTGACAGAATGGAAGTTTGACGTATATGTCACTATCATCATTCGTGATGGATCACAATGGAAGTCACGAGTTACATCACTGTTTCTGAGTTACGCATTTGCGAATTACATCACCATAGAACTAGGATAATCAACACAGTATGTCATCTATTTGTTTGCAAGGTTCATGCGAAATTATACAGCATAAGTTTGGAAGGAGATTGGCTAGGATATCCTACTGGAAATTATTCAGCTTAACGCCATTACAGTTAGAAATTATTTCATATTGGTATAACTCATAATGAAGTGAGAATTGCTCAGTTACGAAACTGACAATGAAGGTGTTGATTGTTGATTTGTCGTTCAAGTTATGCAATTGATCACTTTGAAGGTTTTTATTCTGGTTGGACATGTTCCTTTATGAAAATGTCAAATGATATGACACTGCATTGTGAAGTAGATCAAGTTAACTCTGGATGGTCATCAGTTCACAATTGTTTGAAATTCGAATATATTCATGAGAGACAATTTATCATGATTGTTAATCTAATATTCTGAAGAGGTTCAAACTTGATGTTGGGATCAAAGTTGTGGGAGCTGTAATCGATAATCATAAAATTATATTGAAAACTGAATTTGAATAAATTTCGATCTAACTTTTGGACTTTGTGTTCGCAATGATGATGAAATGTGTTTGAATAGTCACAAAGTAGCTGATAACTTCTAACATCATTGAAATCGGTTGATGGAGTTAATTTATCTAGAAAGAAAAAGTTGGAAACGAGTTACCCTTTCATTCCCCTTATTCCCCCGATCGTTGTGAAAAGCTTGAGGTGAAAACATCATCAGTGAACATTTTCATAACAATCGGAACACGATATTAATTTATCATCAATAAATAATTCGATTCAATTTGTGTGCAGTTGAATGACATGATCCATTAGAAAAGTTTTAATGCAATATGTGAAACAAGAATATTTCACTGACGTCAATGAATGAATTTACATTATCACGTTTTATTTTAATATTATTTGAATACGAAGCACGAACATTAAACCTATCGAGAGGCAGTTAATGGAATTTAAAGGGTTGCGTACGCAATGAATAGCATCAGACTCGAGGATGAACATAATGCAACTTCGTATAACAGGAACCAAATTCATTTTCATATCCGTCGACTAGAATATATTGGATCTTTTCATTCTGGAACGAATTGCTAATTCTCCAATGTCAATATTTGAACATCGTAAGTAATTTTCGAATGTTGTTCGAATATATAATGTGTATACACAAGTTTGTGTACACGAATCAATGGAGGAGAAAATTCTGCTGATACAAAAAAGCAATCTGCGTATTAGAAATAAACACAAATTACATAGACATTGAGAATTTTAACAGCATTGAAAATCCGAAGTGTCCAATTGAATCTCTTCAGGTTTATCATGAAATATTCCAGCTCTGGATATTTTTTCGATCATTAATGAAAATCGAATTCCCATTTTCATCAATGTCATCAGACATGTCAAACAGCAGGAACTCATAATAATGACACGCGAATGTCCATCACATCCAAATGAAACAGTTTTATTCGTGACGTATTTTCCTCTTCATTACGACTAATTATGAATGAACTTCTTTTAGTTCAAGCACAAATGAATGAATTAATCTATTACACAAACAAATGTTATTCTATCATGATGACACTCATATAAATGCCTGCTGTTCAAGAGAATTCTAAAGCACATAGCATATAGATCTGTCGCGTTGGGACTCCATGATCGAGTCTTATACACCCCTTGAGAATAGTTAGATAGTTAGTAGCTGTGATTTAAACGTGACTGCACTCGTGAGAGTATCGGAAAAGAAAAGAGGAATCGACCCACTGATATTAACAAGAGTACAGTCTCAGCACGTTCGACCGTACTAACAGATGTTTTACATCACGTTGTATCTCCTGGTTCTTTTACAGTCTTTGTTACTACTGGAATATCAATTTCAATGGGGTGTAAGGTGAAAATTAAACACTCGAAAGTGTTAATAAAGTCTGACAAACATTTTGAATAAATATTGGAGGATTAATTGTGGTCTTGTGAGTTTGGAAAACTTCCGACTGGTTAACTTTTAGTCTCAACTTTGATTTTCTAATTCACATGGTTAGAATGAACATTTTGGTACTTATGAAAAGTTCTGCATACAGTTGTCAACAATTTGTCATCAACTCGATTGAAAGTCATAGAGAAATATGCTGGTTGAGTTATTTTCTATCAATTGTTCGATTTCTTCTCTATTTTATTGTGAAAATTCTGCTTCTATCCCCTCTTTGCTTCCAAGAAATTGTCATTGTAGAGTTCCAAATAATATTTTTCTCACTGGTATAGATAGATTATAGTCAAAAACTGATTTCAATTACTGTATGTGCAGTATTTTGGGAATAGTTTAAGCTATACAGAAAAATTTTATTCAGACAAGAATTGAACAGTAATTATTGATGTCTGTGCTCATTTTAAGCTTAAATATGTGATTCAGAATGTGATAAAATTTAGAATATGTGAGGCATGGTCAGAAATTTTTTATTCTACCCACCTCATCACATAAACCTATTTTTCATCATCATGAAAGTTCCAACACCTACGCCAACGCAATTATTTTTCGGAACATTCTTGAAATAAAAATTTTGCAACATAAAGTTGAGTTTTGGAGTTAGCATATGAATCAAAGAATGAAATCTTTTTTTGTTCTGAACAGAGAGAAAAATTCATTTTTCATCAAGGTAATTTATGACTTCTCTGTGTGGTAATATTAATCAACATCAAAACACCACATCTGCCTCTCACCACCACCACCACCACATTCTCTTTGTTTCATCATAATTTGTTTCTCTTCGCAACTATTTTTTATTCTCTTTTTAACTATATTTACTCTCTTTTCTCATTTTATCATTGCACTTTACTTGTATATTGGCAACGGGTAAGACAACACACAGGTGTATACTCACGAACCATAAATTATCCTGTCTTCCTCACGTGCATTAAGGCTCCATGAATAATTAAAACGTACGAAATCAAGTGACGACATGAAAAAATTGTATTTTTAATACCACAACCAAGAAATGCAAGATGAATCCGTTGAATTCCTAACTAAGGAAGTAATTACGTTGGAACCTGTTAATATAATAAGAGAAGTAATTGGTTCGATAGGTTACATGAATATCTAGGATCAAACATGATCACATAGACACGATAAGTCCAATGTATCAATGTATGCATGTTTATGTTAATTTCATGCAAAGCTCCATTGATCTACGTTTAGCCCAATTGTTCGATTAAATTCCCTATTTACTCATATGAAATATCCAGTTGCATAATTTAGACAATGTAGAGATGAATCGTTACCATAATAGTCATCACATTCAACTATCGACACTACCATGATCTTTTGTGATGCTAAAATAATTTGTTGGGCTAGATTCATAAAAATTTAGCAAAGTTCGATGTAATAAAATAATTGGAGAAAAAAAAAGACTTGGGAATTGAAGAGATTTATCAAAATTAATCGAAAATTCCGTTTTATCTTGTTCAATCTATAATAAGACACGAGAATAATTCTCAATCCTGATTATTAGAATTTATTTTCTTGTATGATTCAGTCCAACGAATTTTTCTAATTCTCATTATTGTGACTTACTGTACTTCTTCCAGTAATCCGAGCTCTTAAGATAATCTTGCCAGATTATTCAGGATCAATCTTGCTGGAATAATTTTTTTTTTATCTGAGTAGTATTTTTCGTCACAATTATTCATTCTTTAACTACTGACAGTAAAGTTATGTCATCAATATAATAATGTAAAATATTACATGTGAGGATTTTTTGTTTTATTGAATGCAATTGAAAGGAGGAGAGGAAAAATAAAATGAAGGAAGAAGGATGATGAAATGAAAATCCAAAATGACGAGTCATATTCACTAGGAATATACATACAACAGTCTCCTCGTTATACTCACGTCGACTGCTTTTCCATACCATGCAACCAACGCTTTCAAAAACATATTGCTCTCTATGTTTTCTCCCCTCGTTTTACACGTCGTTGTAAAAGTCAACAGAGTCACTGTTGACCTACTGCATATATATCACACCACTATTATTATATTTATTTTCATTTTTTTTTTCCCTCTTGCTCAACGCAATCTACACACTCTATCTGCATTCAGGAGTCTAAAAAAAAAGTTGGAATGAAATGAAATATAAAATGACAGAAATGATACAATGAACTGTTCTGTAGAGGATTACAAATTTGAGTGAAGAGTTCATGTTTTCATTTGATTGAATGAAACACAGTGTGAATTATTATTTATAGTTCGTCATGAATGAAGTTCAAGACGTGGAACGAAATGAATTATGAATTTATTGCATGCAACACTGGTTGAAATGTATTGTTTACTATTTGCTGAAGGATATTTATAATTACACAAGATTCATCATTGTTGGATCCCACAGTGTTTTTATCACAGCACTAGAGAGGTAATGAAAATTAACGGAATAATAGAATGTGAACTGATGTGATTCATTATACACAAGTGCTTACTCATATTTCTCATTGCACCAGATGTAAAGTTTCTCAATCAATTCTAAATATGAAAATTGATCATTGACAAATTGAAATCAATTCGTCTTTTGCTATTTTTTTTAACATTCTGCTATACTCAACAATTAAAAACATAGAAACTTGGTGTTTATTACATGAAAAGAATGAATGAATGAAAATCTAGAAAAATTATATGAAATCATTGATACAGTGCAAAATGAAAATTATCACATCACCCATTTTCAAGTTTAAAAGTCGATACCTCAACTCGTTTTTTTTTTTTTTTTTTCGTAGTCGAAAAATTTACATTTCATCTCGTTATCACCACAAACTTCATACTTAGGGGAAATACAAAAATAACGTACTCATTTTTCACCTACATTATACGGGGGCGAACGTTTTCATTGACACTACAAAAACTTGGTGAAATTTATCCAACCAAAATTGTCGTTTGGTCCGAAAACTTCTCCGTTGCCAATGTTTCGTTATTCTTTGAAATGACGCATTTGATCTGGAATAAGAACAGTTTTCACCAGTTTGTATTTATCCTTGCAGACTTTATTTACAGATCATAAATGTCCATAAATTATACATCTGTAAATATATTTGTAAATGTATGAATATGTACAATCGTCGTTCCTTAGATATATAAGGGTGCGACGACCAGGGATGATTATATTCGAGCGCATTGGTTGTTATATAGTTCAGTGGGTGATGACGGTGGGATGTTCGTTGGTCCGCGTCGATTGGTGCAGCTTGCAATGGTAGCGGGGCGGATGGTGCTACCCCTACCGTCGTTTTCCTTAGCGCGTCATGATCGCATGGCAGGGAGAGTTGAGAGCCACGACATCGCGTCTGGTGTGGGTGACCACAATCAGTATTCACGTTGACACCGTGTCACTCGGCCGCATCTATATTTTTTTGTGTTGACGTGTGTGCGGTGGCAAAAATGTGTGGGCAGTGATGATTTGTGATTGAATGTGACTGTATAACTTGAAGAAATAGTTCAATAATTCGTTGGCATCTGGAAGGAAATAAAATTTATTGTGGTATTTGGAAAATGATGACTTAAAAATAGTTAGAGCTGGCAAAAGGACATCTGATTGTTTTCTTCAGTAGAAATGATTCTCCAGAGTTGAATGAATGTAGTTGTTCGAGAGAATGTCGAATACAAATTTGGAAATTGGTTGGAAATTTTAATTGCAGAGGTTTAAGGATTCTGGGTTTTCACTCATATTCCCAAATCATTTATTTTTCTTAGAATCCTGACACATGAATTTATTCATGTGGACTATGACACTTTAATCAAAAATATTGACGTTGATATTATCGACTCTGTCTAATAACTTTTGCTTGAATTCCAGCAAGAGTAGAAGAAAATTCTGTTCTATAATATTTCAAAATGATCGAATGAACGATAAAAAATGTCTAATTAATTTTGAAACCAATAAGATTTTTGATAGATTTATTACCCCAGTGTCAAGAGTTGACAAGTGACACAAGACTAATTCAGTTTTCAGTCATTTTTCATGGTCCTCTTTTTTTTGATGCCGTTCACAAGTTATTAACTGGTTTTTTATATCATGTATTAAATCAATGAGTAGAACGTGAGTTTGATGACAATGAGTCAAGAGATGAATGGAAGATTATATATATTTTGAAAGCTGAAAGTTTCAGCTTTCAAACAGTAAAATATTCATCAATTCCTGCGATATATGTTACCTCCGATATGATAATTCATTTATTTTTCAGTCTTTGCGTGTCATACGCTCATAGATGGTTCTACAATCCCATCATAATTGATGTGGGGTTTTTTAATTGAATAATAATTGACGTTTAATTAGTGAGGTGACGCGAAGTATCTCTATTGAAAATACAACGAATGGTGTTAACTAACCATTCAGCCATCGGCAAATATTTTCATCCTCTCCTCTCTTCTTTGGAAATTGGGCAAATACATTCTATGTTCGCATTATTGTATAGATCATCGAATAGCTGGAAGTATTTGAACTATTGATCTTTCCTGGTATATTTTAGTGTTGTCAATCAGAATTTGTTTGATTTTGATGGGACCAAAAATTCCGAAGAGTTGGGATTTGTATTGATTTCTTATTGACCTGATTGACGATTCATCAGTTCATTGATAAAACTGGGAATATTTATTGGCGTAAAATAGTGTGGAGAATAATTGCATGTTCAATGATGAATGAAATTCACATGATCGGGGAAGTAATTTTCTAAAAATTTGAATGAGTGTAATTGTCATATTAGCCCGATGCTCAATCAAGTTGATAGTTCACCAGGTTTATTTGATTTCATAGCATGATTTTCAACAGCCCGCTCAATTCTGCAGTTGCCTATTTTTGACATGACTAAATAGGTTCCTAACTGAGCAAAAAAATTTTATGCCAAAAAAAAAATCGTTGACAAACCCAACACATTTGGCTTCAAAGTTATCACGCCCGTTTCAATTACTACAAAAACTGTGATTTGTTATATTGACAGTTGGAATTCCTCTTATAGCAAATTTCACGTGTCGAAATTGACACTCGTGCACTACCATTGAGAGAATTGTATTCACACCAACAAAAATTCAAAATAAATCCATTGAAATTCCCTCTGCTGTTCGTTTTATTTCACGCTACTTTTTCTCAATGTCATTCATCATCACATTCCTAATTTGTTGTCCTTCCATTCATTTCATATGAATGAACTCTGTCTCACATCGATGGATTCCACAGCTTCTAAAAAATATAAAAAAAAATAAAATGAGAGTAAAATGTTAATCAATTTTCTAACACTACCAACACGTAAATACTCTTGCGAATGGATTTTGCATGAAAATTTTATAACACGAGACTTTTAATTTTACCAATTAATCATACCAGTTCAATTACGTCTACAATTATACTTCAGCAGCTCTTGTCTATCCACCCATCCAAGTGCATCCAACACATCAATACACATATGATTGTCATGGTGACTCCAGCACACACATAAAACCCTAGAAACAAAACAAAATTAGATGTAACTATCTCGCACATAGAACACAATGAAAAAGAAAAATTTATATCATGAACCAAGATACGCAGAAATAAAAGTAATCTACTTCGAGATACAGAAGAAATGAATGTGATGAGTGCAGGAATTACAAGTCGAGCTCTTGACACTACAGTACTTCAAATATAAAAAAAGAGCGAATCAATATTCCTATTCATATTGCAGACACATTACAGCATCGCACATAAATAGAAATACAATCGAGATAGGAAAAAGTATTCATCCAATGTTTTTTTTTTAGATCTGTCCATTATATAATACAAATTGAAATACTCACTTGAACGATCTAACTAATTTCGAATCTCACTTCGACTAAGTTCACCACAATGATTTAAAAATACAATTACAAAATTTTATCTACCCATAATTCACTTCATTTCAACAATTTTAACCACATGTTACACAATTTTTCAATAAATTTAAGGATGCAAGAAAAAAATTATTTTACCTTCAGATGATATTGTTTGGATACAATCGATCTTTCGTAGTTCACTGAAATGATACAGTCGCTGTAAAAAAACCTCTCCACTCTTTATCTTCCATATTTTTTTTTCGCCTACCCATTGCCATGACAATGTTAAAGACCTTTCATATAAAGTGCCCAGAGGCACGTCGACTGTCGAGGGACTCTAGTGCGTCAAGTAGACGAAAACGCATGACGAGAGATACGAAGGTACCTCCATTCACCATCTTGTTCTATTCTTCATTGCTTCATTATATAAATACACTATCTTAAAGTTCATCTTCGACTTCATCATAATCCACCGTCTGAAAATATACTGTCTGTCATGTAAACTCGTCTTTTTTTTCACGATTACTCTTCTGCTATCACTTCATATTCCTTGCTAACAATCTTCATCGTTATGCATACTCTATTTCATATTACCTAGACACTTTTTTTTTCTTCCTATTTTTGTGCTACTAATGATATTCTACCGCGTTTAGATTAATACACCAGAGGATCATTTACTCACGTTCTCATCTATTTTCTCATGAATTACATTCTTCGACATGTTTAAGAGAATTAACACTGTAAAGTTACTGGAAGGGTTGGGGGAGAATTGTGCAGGTATCGAGCGTAACAATATTGGGAAGAAGTTTGGATTATGTAAATTGTAAGGGGAATGAATCAAAAAGTGTCTTCATTGTTCATCTAAAATTTTGTTTGTTTTTTCATGAATATGATTTGGTGTCATTACACATCAAAATAATATTTTCATGTTTATTGAATTGAATGTAAAATGAGGGTGGATACAATGTGAATTCACAAATCTTTTCTAATGAAGATCATGTAAAGCGATTAAACATGATTTTCTGTAGATCATAATTTTGTGATCGGAATGTATTAATAATTACATCATCATCATGATAATTTTATTATAACCTACCAGAACTGAATGGCAGGAGAAATGTACATCCTCAACAGAAATCACAATACCATTGCATATCATTAATGTGACCCGGTCGATCATTGATTGTTGATTAAACCACTGCATTAATTTGCAAACCGTGAATGTATCGTTCATGCAGTGGTAAGTTCTGATCATATTGCGATACATATTGCAAATGAACTCGAGAAATCATTATCGTCAGAAAGCCAAACATTTTGCATTCAGTCACGAGTAGATGAAATAATCACGGTCAGACATATTCGTACATTAAAACTGAGAACAAAACCATGGGGTTATTGTTGCTGCGAGCGAGACTTTATACAGTCACAATATTCGTATTCATTCATCCTCTTCATTATCATCAACAACATTTGTGAACTGAACAAAAGCAGTAGATGAAAAATAATTAATATTTATCATCGTGTTAACTTTGGCACAGTAGTTTTTTCTCTCAATTAAATGACATTCGAGTTGAAATCAAATAGCTATGAACCTGATCTTGTCAAATTGCTATATTTTATATTCCGATGTTTTTTAGAAGATTGTCTTGTCATGTAGGTTATTGTGAAATATTTTCTTTTTTCTCTCAATCACAATACGGAATATCTGTCAATATTGCGCACCAAGCCATGAGTGCAGTAAATTTTACGATAGAATGTATTAGTAATCTCTCTTCATTTATATAAAAAACATGCACAGTCTAGAGTTGGAGTAGCGTACGAACGAAAAGGAGAATGCAAAGTACACAGACGATTCATTTTTTTTCGCATGAGCAAACGAAGGTACATTCTTTTTCCGGAAATTGAAATATTAATGTGTATATGGCGAATGAGGCGAATGTGCCCTTTTAACATTAATAATTCATCGGATTTTTGAAGGTATTTCGAATTTGTACTATCGTTAGGTGAAATTGCAGTTGTACCTCGTACAGTTTCACTGTTTCAAATGCAAATGATGAATCGAGAAATACCTTTAGGTTCGGTATTATTGTGCTTTCGAATATTTCATTTCTCAATTTGATATGAGAATTGTTGATGAAAGCAAAATCGTGTGCTGTACTTGGGAAGTAATTTTTAAAATGGATATGAATTATTATATTAATTTACCAAGAGCACCAACAGTTTTTTATTTTGTTTCATTTTCGATGATTATCAGTACCTGGATTTTACTAGAAATTGTGAGAGCGATTTGTTTCATGTTTTTTAGCTTTTGAAACTGCATTAAATATTTCGAACCATGAAAACAAATTCCGAAAATTAATCTGTTAATTTCATTTCGATAACAATCAGCAACTGAATTTATTTTCAGTATCATCATTTTCTATGAGAAAAAATGACATCGATGAAACTTTTGGATTTCATAACAAATAAAATTCTTATCAAAAATTAACTTGAAAAAACAAAACGAAGATAGAAAAGAGCATTCCATTTCGTTTTTCATTCTAGAGGAATAATCGTTCGAAATATTTTACGAAAACATCTATTTAAAAATAAACCATGAATGCTTTTCGAAATAATCTCACGAACTTGAAAAATTTATAACCCGCTGAATAGCGCCATTTTGGAACTTATTTTATGAATATTGAATTTGTTACCGATGGAAAAACATACAATACGCGACTCTTTGTTATTTCCAAGCATCCTGGCGCATGCGTATTTCATATTTTTTCAGTTCCTCAGCGTTTCATTCCTGTGTGCAGTGCAAAAACATGTTCACTCGCTCTTTTAGTAAGATCGCATGCTAAACTATACAACACAACACTGCGATATATCGCACCATATATCATACCATAATGTCACTCAACATGAAAGCGTAATCGATAGAAAGAATGTAAAAATTAAGACAAAAAATTCACTATAAAACTGAAATGATTTTATCATGAATAATTATCCACTGCGCACAATAGAACTTCATTTAGCGTGCGAAAAAATGATGAGACCAATCTAGATAATCATCCAAAACTTGCATAAATTATAATCTTCCAAGCAATCATAAAGTTTTTTATCTAATAAATTTATTTCACTCAAACATTCAAGAAAATTGAAAAGATTTGTTGCATCCGATTCGGTTTTATCGTCAAATGCTCAATAATTCGATCTCATTTCAAATCGCAATAGTTTTTTCTTTCCACTTTTTAATCGTCCGACTTTGCAATGTCAAGTTTTCATCTTACATTTAAGAAATCTTGATTTAATTAGTGATTACAAAATATTGTCCTTTCATTAAAAATATCGCCGCATTTGTATGTGAATGCACGCTGAAAATATTTGTCGGTAAAGATGAAATTTAAGCTGCGTTTCAAGTATCAAATCCGTTATACATCCGGTTACACGGGACATGCCTGTATGTATTTTCAATTCGAGTGCTCAGCACAGACGCGTCAGTCTCGTCGTCATCCGCTTTTATCTATATATTTACACATAATGTGTGTGAATGTGTGTGAATAAAAAATCGCATATCCAGGTCATGACTATATTCAACTTTATGCCCGATTTACGAGCTCTGGCTCGGCTCACTTCCGCTTTTCATGGCAAGCCAAAATGTACTTGCACATCGACAATCAAATTGAGTATCACCAATATCTATATAAACACTTCACCATTATTTTGTGGTTTGGAAAAGATCGAACGATTTAGAAGTTACTTAAATATCCCTGCACTCACGGAATGATCGTGAAAAATTGCAGAATCTCAATTTTTGGTTCCTTCTTGTGTGAATATCGATCAGCGACGAGGGGTACAATCAGAAATGTTGCAACCGATTTTGAAATAATTGTGGATCTATTTAATAGATGATTTATTTTACAAAAGAGATTAATGATTTCCTCGAAATTGAAAGCGTGATATCAATCACTGATTGCATGAAGGATTTGAACAAGCCTAAATATTCTCTATAATTTTCTGTGAAGGGGGTCGAGATCGATTGAAAATTTCAACATCCCTGCATCTACCTTGATTGTCTCAATTTCAATTTTAACGCCAGATTATAATAATTCACAAAAATTCTTTCAATCTCGTAATTCCATCAAACATTAACCGCAAAATATCCCCAATTTCAAAGAAAAAAGATAAAATTCGAAGGTAAATTTTGTAAAATTTTAGAATTAACCTTGGTAAATCATAAAATTGATTCCATACTCTTTTTCTTATTTCACCTTCATCATTTTCTCAATTTACCAAGAGAAATGAAATTGCTCTGCTTCTGCACAGTTCATTTTTCAACTTGAAGTTGGTTCATAAATATCAGTGACGGCTCTGAGTTGTGATGGGTATGCAAACGATTATACATCTTATATTACTCAATGTAGATATATCCATGACGCAATATAGAAGTGAACCACGCCCTGGAACCTCGTGCACTCATGGTACATTGCGAGAAAAAGAACGATCACATGAGAGAGGAGAATCAGTAGACGTTCAGTTGAAACGTATAGATATACATAGAGATAAATAGAGAACCACAAGAATTCGGAAGCTCACCAGCGGAATTTGAAATTCGCCCAGCTGTCGGCGGAAGCTTGCGCAAGTGGAACCATTAACGATTACTCTAGAAATCGTTCTCGATGGAATTACCGAGTCGACTTGATATCCGATATGTCGGTAAATAATTCATCGAGTAATGTAAAAGCATTTTATTCATCGGAATCTATCTCGTCTGATGGTTCTTAAAATTTTTTTCCAATCTCTCCACTTCCGTATTTTATCCAGTGCTTTTTACTACTTGCATATTCCATTATTCACTCCAGTCTTTATCATTATTGTATAGATATTCAAAGTTATCGCGTGGCAAAGAGGATGAAGCTACTTTGGAATGAAAATCCTATTCAATAATATTGTGCAATAAGAAAAAGGAAAAGCGGTGATTTGTATTTTTATGCACAATGTTTCATTAAATATTCAGAGTAGAATTGAAAATTGGGCTGTTCTTGAGAAATATTCTGCATCATTTTCGCTTTTTGAAAGATTAAAAATATTTGATTGCAATGAAGAATTAAAAGCACGAGAGAACCAGGCACATATTTTGAGACGTGAGTGAAAATCGCGATTAATTAGAAAAAACTGGTTCAATGTTTATTATGTTTGTTGAGTTGTTTGAAGGATTAAATGTTCAAGAGTTTCCCGAACATTTCATTTTTGATCTCTGAAATTTCCGACGTATTCTGAAGAGCCTACTCAAGTTTTGTTTCTCTAATTGACGATTAACATGTAAAATATCTTGAAGTATCGGAAAAGTGACTGGAGAGTAAAATACTTGAATTGCCAGGGTGAATTGAAATTGGAGTGATTTAACGTTGGATAAACTTGTACGATTCCGAATTTATTTTAAAAGAAATTATGAGGGAAATAACATGCCAAAGTTATATTGTTTCATGAATTTCCACATAGCCAATTGGTTTGTTGACTTGAAAGCAGTTCATTGGTGAAATATTTCGAACCCGAAATGAAATATTGTCAGATCGATCGAAAAATTGTTCACCACATTTAAATTGACAGAAATTTCATATGTTATTCGACTTAAACTATCCAACGGAAGTAGGAAGTGATGCAAAAAAAATACAAAAAATAATTTCGCATCCATTATGTAACAGCATTGCCATACATAATTCTACCATATTTTTTTTCTGTATCATTATTTCAATTACCAACGCAGCTTCCATATACTCCAGCAGTAATTATGAAAAGATTAACGTTGAGTTAAAAAATTTCTTTACAAAGTCCACAGCGGTAATTAAAAAATTTATATTTATGGCCAAAACAATAGCGAATAGTATTCAATTATTTGTACATATAACTTCGATTTCATGTACTAAAATCTAGATTGAAGAATACTTCGAGAAATAATGTGATTCTCGTCGGTCGTAATTACGTAGCAGCTGATTAACCTGGCTAGTTAGGTAAGAATCCTCCCATGCGTTATCGCCGAAGCTCCAATTTATCCTCCCATGGTTGCAATATCGGATAGTATCAAAAGCAAACGAGCTCAACTTGAAAATTCCGGTGGATTATGTTGAAATATTCAATATGTAACAACAAATATTCACGCTAATTATCCACAATGAAAACCTGAATAAATCCACAGTTGGAATTTGCGCATCTGATTTTGGATTGTGTTGTCGAATTTGGACACAAAATCTTTCGAAGCTAAACCATTAACTACAATCCAAACATGTAAACACATCGTTCGAGTTCATTCATGTAGTTTGTTTCCAGTCGAACGACCAAAAACCTCAATTTAATAATATTTATGCATAAACTATTCACGAAACCTCTTTTATTTTCCCGGAAACTCAGCATCCTATAGACAATTTCATCAATGCGTGAATACAACCACAACTGCAGGATATTTCGCATTCACAGTTTATTCCACCAATGATGCTTTCGCATACATAAAACCCTGTCAGTTGATTTCTCAAAAAAAAAAAAAACAAAAAACAAAAAAATATTCTCCGCATGTTTATTCAACAGTCACCTGAAATTTTATCTATCAATTTCGACATCGTTCCCCACAGACTCCAATTTTGGTTCCGACAATGCCACTTTGACACGAGAACTATTTCGATGCACATCATTGTGAAAGAGTCTCCGTAAATAATCGAATAAAATAATCTATCACGAATCGATAACAACATCAGCAGACAGTTCGTACAGTATTTAGTGATGTATAACAAAATTTGACGATAATCAAATTAACGGAAAAAAAATGTCCATCATTTATTGACGAATTGGATATTGATTGCAATGTCAGAAAACAAATAATATTCAGTCAAATGAGGATATTAATCAACTACAAAAATAATTCTTGCGAAATAGAAAGAAACCAAATGATAAAAAAAGCAGCGATTAAACAAACTTCGAGTGAACATTATGGAGACTACGAACAGTTTGATAATTAGATTCACTTCAATATGCACTAACGTTCAGTGAAACGCTTTTCGGAAATACTGTAGGTTACTCAGGCGCGCACTTAACCCAGTTCCATCGACAAATTTTCACATCAGTGAGTGCCACAGTGCTCGAAATTTCAATCCCCACGTACACAGAAACTGACACGCTCATATCCACGGAAATGAATTCAAACATTTCCCGATTATTCAAGCAAGACGTAGAATAATGCATTGAACCCCAATGTGGAATGGCATAATTCAATGAGCTTTAATTCAACATCATTTTTGTCTCTGCATTATAAACGGAGGTGAACAAATGAATAAAGTGAGGTGTGAACGAGGGATTATGACGTTTGAATGGACCCTCCCTTGCTATTAGGATCCAAGAGGTCTAATTCGAGTGTTGCTGCATGAAGAAACATCAAAATCCTGCAAGCAATTCTCCATTTTTCTGTCTTTCTCATCTAACTCAAATGACTTTCTATCAAATTCCTCAGTTGTAAATTATTCATTGATGGAATATCGTTCATTGTGAGATTCAAAAATGAATTGTCTAGAAATCAAGAAATCCTTGGTGGCAAATATTTCATATCAACAGCTCAGGTGCTTTGGTATATTCGAACACCACTTAGACCTTCAATCTCAATAACTCACTTGTAATATTATGCTACCAAGATTCTGATAATTTGTAGTGAGAAGAAAAAGAAATTTTTCATTGAAATTCACTTGAATATCGATGAACAACATCAGAAAGTCGTGTCGCATCAGAGCAGTACCAGGAACTCCATAATATGAAGAGGCTATATAGGCCATAATATGCTCAGAATTCATCACCACAAAGGACAATGATGCCATACCATAGCGTATGGTTTGGTGTGTATACATAGTTCGAAACAGGTCAAATGCTTTTGGTTGGACCATGAGATATTCTGGTAACAATATATATTCACCTATAACCAAACTGGTCTGGTGATGTATTTATACATACAGGAGAACATCATCCGAAATTCAAATTTCATGAATGATAATTTGATATTTGTGTTCCTAGCTAGATGATGGAGTAAAAATAGGAAAATTATGGTAGACAACCAATTGGTTGCTGATGATTATCATCTACAATGAATAAGGATTGAATTGAAAGAGGAACTCATTGTTGACATTCATACTGGAATTTTTTTTTACATTCATTCAACAGTTGTGTTGACTCAATTCACATCTGTTTATTGATCGGGACAAGAATTGTACGTAATCAATTGAAAATATACGACGTCAATGGTCGTGGTATCGTGAGATTTTCCTCGGATAGAGAGGAAAAGAAGTTTTCTGTTGATAAGTTTGGTGAGTGATTGAGTTCAATCAAAAATTATTTAACAACCTTTTGTTCTGTTCCCACTCAATCCTTCATCGAATTTTCTCAATTTGAATATTTGGGTACAGTACAATGAGTCTATGAAAGAGAAGAAGTGATTGATGAATGAATCATCTCAACACTTAGAATGAGAATGAGTTTCATCCTGGATGGTTACAGCAATTTTGAGGATTCATTGAAAATGCAAATAACCCAGTCAGTCATTCAATTAAACAAAAACGGAATTTAGGTGAGCTCATGGCTTTATCAATCTCTCTTTCAAGTTAATAAGAACAGAAATGAAGTCAGTCAGATTAGTCAGTCAAGCGATGAGTGAATGTAGTGAATGTAGTGAAACCCTCCTGATTTTCCTCCAAACTTTCTTGTGTATTTTTGGATAATCTTCCATCCAGATTGATATCTTTGACAAGAAATCTCACATACACCAATTGTTAATTCAATGATAGATTCAGTGAAAATCTCTGGGATGTAGCAGATTTTCAATTGAATTCTCCCAATTTTTCGTTCTGTTCTTATTGTATTTTCTATACCTGTATTTTTCCAATTCCTGTTTTGTTCCAACTGTGTGATTGCGGGACCAACATCAGTCATTCCAACATCCCTTTCATTTACATCAACAGTTCTTACACGCATGAAACAAATAACAGAACATGTTTCATTCAAATTTCGAACGTTGACAAAACCAAACGATTCTTTATTCACTCGTTCATTCTATTTCGATACGTAATATCACAAAAAGAGGTGCATTGAACGAAGCACGCAGGATCCAACAAGGAAATAAAACTCGAAACTCAACTCTGTATACACGAACATGGGTGAGTTCTGTTTGCGAGTTTCTATGAGAGTCATTGAAAACCAGCATTGTGTGCACTAGCAAAAGAATTGGAAAATCGATTCCATTGATGAATGGAAAAATCGAATGTTGGAGACGTTGATGATGATGATGACATGGTTGCTAGGGACGAGTAGATATAGGGAAAGAATATCAGGGTGATTATATCGGTATTGGAGCGTGTACTTTCAATATTTTATCCATTTTAAACACGTTGATGACATAATTTTTTGTGATTTAAGAATAAAATCATTCATGAACGAATGACCTGGATTCTATGGACAATTTTATTTCTTCGTCAATAAAATACAATTGGATACAATTTCTCTACTAAATTTTTTCCCTTGCAAAGGAATATTCGGACCAATCGTACCACACTAATTTGTTGAAAAATCAGATCACAAACGGAATTGGAATATTTTTCTAGCAAATTTGAACAATTCAATATGAATGCAGTTGAGTTTCATCGAATGATACAAATCGTCAAGATATCATCTCACATCGCTTACAACTTCAAAAGCATCGCGTAAAGGGAACAGAAATATAAATAGAAATTTTCATGCCTTTTTAACATCTCAAAACGCATGAAGAGTATAAAGTGGCGCATGTAGAGGAAATATGAGGGTTTTTAGTACACACTTAAATAAAATTGCGGAAATAACTAAAAGCAGGCAATGGTGAAGAAAGTATCGATCCGACAAACATTTCAAGAATGAATCATTCAATACGGCTACTTTCGAATTGCACCAAATCTTCATTTATGATTGAATAAATATCACTAAATTTTTTCAACCATTGATATCCCCAAACAAACGGAAACTTTTTGAAGTAAAATCCACATCATTATCAATCTCCAATTCATTAATTCCTCTACGAATTCATCCGTTCGCACCACTAAATTCACAATTAAATCATGCTCTCAATTAAAATACCCCTCGAAATAATCCTAACTTTGATTTTATAATTTCCAATTTCAACGCGAGTTCTGCGTAAAACTCTCTTTCACGTCCTGAATGATCACGAAATCTAGTTCAATTCCTCTGATATCCAACAAATATCGTTTTATCACAAACACAGTCATCATCAACAGAATAAATAAACTCTGTCATGAAATTCCAACATTCAATATTAAATATTCAAATAAATAAAATAAATTCACCACTGGCGTAATATGAATAATTGAAAATATTTCTCCCCTTCTTGGACGATATCTCAACAGGTCAAATATCGACATTCACTGAGTTCCCCCAGAGTTATTTTAACGAATCAATTTTTCTTCCCAGTAATCTTTTATTCAAACTGTTTATTACACAAACATTTACTTCGCGATGAGAGACTTACAAATTATCGTTTATGATGATATACTCCATAGGATATTTTATTAAGAAGTCCCTTTTACCTCACTCTCACTTACAGATATGCACACATCCCTTTATACATACCGGAATGTACGACGATGACGTAGAACGGGTTGCAAGTTACATGTTCTTCATATTACAGAGGACGAACATGTGACCGTGTTCATTCTCTCTTCCTATGTCTACGTGTATACATAACTTATACTCATATACGTCAAGGCATTTACGTTGCAACGTCGCCGACGGCTCTCCTAACCCTCTCTCACATTCTCTCACTCTGTCTTTGCCACCCCTTCATTCTCAGAGAGAACCGACCATTATTTATACAGCACCTACCTATGCTTCAACGAATACTTCCTTCGTGTTTCAACCATAAATTTGATAACCTATGAGGTTGCTTGATAAACCATGATAAGTTGATGAGATTAATTGAATTCCAAATGAATTATCTGCTAATGTTGAATTTCGTTGTTGTTTAAATTTATTTTGTGGGATTTGGGGTCAGTTTATGAGTTTATGGGAGTTGAATTGTCTGAGAATGAAAGTGTCGTTATTTTGACATGGGGAAAAAAATTGGTTGGGTATTGTGGTTTATCATAATCATGTTAATCATCATAATTTATGTTATTATGAAGTTGAACGAGTGAATTTACAAATGATAAAAAAATCTGAAATTCTCGTGGTGATGTTTGAAAATTAATTCTTAATTTAATGTTTCTGAGAATGAGGGGAATTTGATCTTGTTCTACTGTTAATTTCCACATTTTTTTCAATGGTAGGAAATATTGATAGGAAAAATATTTTTTTCTGATAGGGAACTGCCAGATTGTTTTGTTTTTCGATCAAATCACCCAGAGGAAATCGCTAGGAGAGGAAACTGCTTCTTACGAGTTGGAAACAAATTGAGAGCGACACATTTTAATTTTTTAGTTCTGTCAGTTATTTAATTAATTTTACAGCTCCTACTTTTCGAATTGGAAGAAGGATAATATTTGACGTTGTTGTTCAGTAGTGTGTAGACTTAAAGTTCTTTTCCTTGCGGCACCGATAACTTTCTTCACGTAATCCCGAGCCAGATAACGAACGAGGTTTTCAAACGTTATAGAAGTAGCTGTCAGAGAACGAATTTTTTCGGAATTTAATCTTCTGGAGGGATAGTGTATATCTAAAGTGAAATTACAATTTTTGTTCGATGAAATTTTCGTTTGAGTAACCTCCAAACTTTTGCTCCTGCTGTTCATTTTTAACGATATGAAATAATTCTTTTATCAAATGATTACGAGGTGAAAAAATTGGATGGTCAATTATTTTCCTCCCAATATCGATTCCCAAAAAATATTGAATTATATTTCTACATCAGTATTTAATAAGGGATGGCATTCCCAGACGATAAACGAGGTAAATTGAGAAAATAGTTTTAAGAATTTCTTTTCCCATATCTTTAAAATTAAAAATATGTGGAATGCACAAACGTTAAACTTCGACTAACACGAACAATCTCATGCACTTTTACAGATACATTCGCACGTTTTCTGTACACGTATGGTTGTATGTGTGTGACATGAAAGGGGATGTAGAACGATTAAACCTTCCGTGCATGAGGCTTTCAGTACAGCAACATTACACAAAGTCTGTTGGTGAAGTCTATTCAAATTATCACGCATACACAAAATGCAGAAATTTTGTTTGTCCATTTTATTTCCACATCTTTTTTCCATTCTTCAATGTCCCTTTTCACCCTCGGTCGTATAGCAACAACTTTATTCATCTTTGTCATTATAATTAACTTTGAGAAAACTTTTGTCATACAAAGTTTTCAACAAGTAAACTACAACGTAGATTTTTGTTACGAAATTTTTAACGACACAAATGGTCTCGTGAAATATTTTCACAAACGTGAAAAGTTTTGGATGGAAAATTGTGAATTTCAATTTACTCATCTCTCAAATTTTATGTGAAAAAATCTGAAGTTCACCATCAATCTACCATGGGTTATACTCATAACATTTAATGTGGCCATTGTTTATCTGCACTTAGAATCACTTGGACAACTCATAAAAAGAAATCCTCTGAAAATTGAAAAAATAGAAAATTTTCCTGTATGATATTTTCAAAGTTTTCATTCACACTCAAAGCAAACTATTTGAATCCTTCAATATCCATATCACAACTACATTTTTCCGTTATGGAGCAATGCAATCGAGGTTTTGATGAAACCAAATCAGTAGGAAAAAGAAAATCCAAATTCTCGAATTCCATAATCCCCAATTTCATACTAAAAGTAAAATCAATCACCCTGCAAGATATTCACAACCTTGCACTTTTCATTTATTCAACCGGGACGAAGTAGAATTATAATAAAATAAAGAAACTAATAAATTTTCCCTCCTCCATCAGAAAACATAAGAGAATTCGTGTCTCATACCCGAAAATCATGATAATACCCAAACATTCACATAATTTTCCTCCTCACAAATACATATACTGATGAGAATGAAGATTCATCACGATTATTGTGTCTCCTCATCCTGATACGAACACATACGAAACTATATAAGATTATCGGAACAATTCTCTCTCAGTTAGACAAAAAAAGTTCCTGTAACATTTCCAATTTGCTTGAATTTTCCGTCGGCGACAATCATTCGACCAGAAAATTGCGCATTCTCACAAAGTACTCGGATAAGATCCCAGTACTTAGACACACATGCATGTGTGTGGGTGCGTATCCATTGATTCTTTATATCCCATATACTTACAAGCCAAAGAATTATCAATATACGTGGAATGGACCGCATAAAAGAATTTAATCCGAAAGAACTTCTGTAATCTTTCATATATAACATCCAATCAATTTTTCATTCGCACTTCAATCCAATTCATCAAATAATTCGTCAGCACATTCACTATTGAACTAGAAGGTGAATTAATACCGTGAAAAATTTTTTACTTCAGAAATATAATGGAAATATTTCATCGAATTTTTTTTTCTTTCATTCTTCTCTTTTCTTATTCGTAGTTATATTTATATGCTCATATTTCCTGTGCGCTCACAATTACTCCCATTTCAGCCCAACGTTGACTGAAAAAAAAAAAAACCCTATCGATAATTGAGAAGCAATTCATCGAGTAGTTGTGTTCATTCAATTGAACTCCCTCCTTTATATTGGTTTGAAGATTTTAAATGAAAATCACGAAACGCAGATGAGTTGTTTACTGCAATTGATTTTGAATTGAAAATGACATGATGTCCATCAACACAATTTTGTAGAAATTTTGTATTTTTATTGAACATCAAAGTTCAAAATCATTTCACTCAATATTCGATAAATGAAAGTGAACAGCATCGAAATAGTCGATCGAACCTTTCATGATGACTGATGAATCTATCATTTCCACTTCAGGATCATTCCTTTGTATGCTGATGTAAATTGATCATAATTAGAGTTGTCTCCCTTCGTTTATTCAACTTTCATCTTACTCTCTATTCGCGCATGTTTCAACTGGATTATATGGTCTAGATGTAGGTTGAGTAAAGTGCAGTGTTCTACTGCGATCTAATTCAATTAATTCTATTTGTGGTTCTGAAGAGAAATCAATTGTGGCAAAGTTTAACATGGATGATGCATTGATTGATGGATATGGTTATAGTCATGTCTACCCGAATTGATGTACGTGAACATAGCAATTCAAGAATTGTTGAATGTTCAGAGTTGAATGCAGGATAAATATAAAGTGTTGAAGAAAAATACATCCAGGGCTTGTAAGAGTGGCAGTGAGATTTAACATTTAAGCAAAGAGATTATTCCATAGAGAAAAAAATTTCTTCCAGGTGAACTTTTTGTACTTTACCTTGCACAAAGTGTTACTTAAAATAAACACACGCATATAAGGAATAAAAATAAAGAGACAGAAAAATAAAACAATGTGTAGCAAGTGCAGCGAGTGTTGTCATGGCTCCAGGCACAGCGTAGATGCCAGTCCTACCCCTGGCTCTGACTCGGAACCCTCAGGTATATTTTATGTGTTCATATATTCATATACATATATGGATTTACAAGGAAAATATTCATGATTATAGTTCATTACAGTTCTGATCGTTTTATTGTAGTTCCTGCCGACATTTTGTTGCGGAAACTCATCTGGAAAATTGACTATTGAGTCTCCATTTCATTACCGTGACAATGAATTTTGTTACTTCTATTAATATTTTTTGCGATGAAATTCTGAGCTGATGATTTGTTTGGGGTCATTATTGAATGTCCTTTTCTTTCTCATCTCGTGGAATAATTTATTATCTGAACTCGTATCATTTGTCGTCCATTGAAATTATTGAGATGAAGTGTAAATAGGGACAAAACTCTGAGCATTAACATCATATGAACTTTCCAGAACTGTTTGTCACCGTAATTAATGTCAACGTTGGTCTTTGGAATTCAACTCGTTAATAATTAGCAGTGAATTATTTTACACTTATAACATTCCAGGACGTTTTATCGACTCTTTTATGGAAGGAATTCATCTTCCTTGAAAGGGTTTCCGTTACGGTGTCTACTATGAACGACGTATCACAATCGCTTCTGCTAAATTTATATCGACCGTTCTAGACTCACGTTCTTTAACTTCGAGAGGTTTCACGATTGATTCGGGATTACAAACCGGGAAAATGGTTTATACTGAGTTAAATTGCAACAGCATTTTGACATGATTTGGAAAAGTTTGCAATATTGTGACTGAATAACGAGATGAAGTTCAACGTGGATATTATTATGATTCATGCACAGGAAATAGTGTTTGTTTATCCCTCCATCATACACAATCCATTGCGTAATGAATGTAAAGTCCAAGTTGAGAACAACATTTCAGTTTCGATATGATAATTCACTGAAAATTTTGAAGTCGTTCAGGTTCATTTTTATGATGATATCCAAGAACTGAGTTCAATCTCGTAATCTCTGCGAATAGAAAGTGCTCCAAATGATTAGTCACGAATTTTTGCATGTGAAAATTGTTTACGTTGATCAAAAGTACATCGTGTACAAACAATGTGTCATTGATGAATCAATTCGTTGATCATTCCGATCAGAATGATGTCATGAACTCTCTTGAACATACAAAACATAACGATGATACTGCTAACATACTTGATGCAAACATTATTATACAACCTGATGACGTGATCTGTGATAAAACAATAGAGCTCGATGATTTTCTCATCGAAATAAACACGAAGAAGAAAATGGTTTGTATCGATAGCTTCGTAAATAAAATCCACTTCCTCATAGGAATTTTATCTCATATATGAAAGTTGATAAATGCATTTTCCATAGGATGTTGAGTGTATTTATAGAAACTATTGCAATTTTCCCAATGGATGAGAAGCTCTAGGGAAAATAGTTGAGAACCATAAAATTGTACCGAGTTGACAGAGTTCATGGCAATAGTGAACGTTAATAAATTCATATATCTTTCAATCGATTTCATCTGTAATTCGACGAGTGAGTTACTTCGTAAAAGAAATTCCGTGTTGTAAAATCTTGAACAACACTACCTCTCTTCCTATTCTACAGCGTTTCAATGTAAATTCACAATATCATTTCCGGGAAAGCGCCTCTATTATTGAAAATGTTTTCAAGCACGATAATAAAATTGATTCATTCAAAGAATCTAAACAAAATTCACACAATGAAATAATCATTGAAGATTAATTTTTGCATTGTGTATTTAAAAGCTACTCAACACCTGAAATTATTTGAGCTATGTGCTGATGTGGGAAAATTTTTTTTTCAAATGCTGAATTAACTTTACTTTTACTCAGTAAATTAAAATTTCCAGCTTTCTCCATAACGAGAATTCATAAAGTTTACAGTATGAAAATACTCGTTTTTTTTTCTCATCATTATTTCCTCTTTATTAGTATTTTTCATCTTTATACTTTTCCTCTTTCAATGTTCTTTCAACTGAAAGATATATATTTTCTGAATGGAGGAAACGGAAAGATAGTCATATCCGTCATAGTATGCCTTAGACTCGTTTCTCTGCGCTCATCTTACTCCCTATCCAATTTCCTCGTCACGACTGGATGACTCGGTAAATCTAAATTCATAACTCCCACGTGGACTAAACATACGAGAACTTATTCACAGTTATGTGTATATAAGAAATATATTAAATAAATTTAATGTTGGATCCATAAATCTATTAAATGCTCCAGCCGACGATTAATATGTGAAATATTTAGTTCAATATTTGCGGTGTGTTTTTATCAGTCACAAATAATTATATCACCGAATAAAAAACATTTTCGTTCTCTTTCTCTGTTCAAGCATAAAATTATTCCTCAGTATTGTTGCAAAGATGTCTTTGTGCTCATTTGACAATAAATGGACAGTTTTTTCATATATCGACCGATTCAATGATAAATCTACATCAGCAATGTTTTATTGTGAACAAAAAAAAAGAAGAAATAATTCTCCAATGAATTAACAATTGAATTTATCCTCCCTTTTTTTATATGCAAACAGTCTTTTGATGAAGCAAATGCGGAGTTCGTTCACTCGCAACCACAAATGGATTAAATGAATAAACTCGTTTTCCCTCCTTTGTTACAGAGGAAGAGTGGAATCCAGGTGGTAAAGGCCGCCAGTCCAATGAAACCGGTAAGTATTTGAATATTTCACACTAGTTTCATATTAACACGGGCAATAAAATAGAAGGAACGGGGAATGAAAGAAAAAAAGTGAATAATCCCAAAGCAGTTAATCTACTTTATCCAGTGTACATTCATGCTGTGATTACATGAAAATATTCCGCAATAATTACGGAGAATAATCATAATCAATCTTTTAGTCATATTTTATTATGACGATTTCAATTCTCCATAAAATTGAAAAATTGATTTCGTTCCAGATTTTAAATTGCAGTGAAAATCCAAAAATTATTTAATCCTAACGCTTCGGTCATCTTCTCCGAAAGCACGTCCGGTCTACAGAATTTTTTTTCCTCATCAGCCTAACCATCCAATTTCAAGTTAAAATGCTCACAAATTTTTATTTTTCTCCCCCTTTCATTCTAGTAAACCAGAAATTTTCAGATATTTTTCTAATATTTTCATTGATTGCACTTCTACAACTTGTTTCCGAATTGTGAAAGTACGTTATGTAGCTTAGGATTAATTATCCAACGAGTCGATATGTAACAATGAATAACTTCTCCCGATGTGAACAAACAATCAATTCCATACATCGTTTGAGATATCACATGGAGCCCTAAAAGTTGTATACCACTTTAGCCATTGTATGACTCCAATTCACAGTGTCGATAATGGTGAGTAAAGTGTGCAATGCTGGAGATCAATTGGCGCAGTGACTCGTTTGTTTGAAGTAGCTTGATTAATTATCTGAATAACATTCTGCTGAATCAAACTATCAACAAAGTTTTAACAACTTTCTTTTAAAAATAACTCAGATGTTGATTTGATTTAGCAGAATCCTTTGATGTTCAATTTTGGAATAAGGAAATTTTTCAATCCCATTCGATAATCACAAAATTTATGTATGAAAATATATCAAAAATATTTAGACTTCGTGAAGTTAGCAAAAAGTTCATCTTAACATAGCGATTTCGAAAAATTGAAACAATAAAGACTAAGTTCCATTAAATATTTATTTTCGAGAAACATTCATTCTCCATCATTCGTTCATCACATGATCGAACTCGGTCAATGAAGTCACATGAAACTTAATGGAATTCTGTGCGGTCCATAAGTAAAAATCAATTTTCCATTTGAGATTCATGAGAAACAATCACGTGAAAAATAATAAAATACGAATTTCTTTCAAACTTCGACACAGATGAAAGTGTGTGGTTTAAGCTCTTATTTTCTTTTCCCCTCTTGCTCTTTTCGCGTTCCGGCTTTTTTAGCCCATCGACTCAGTCAAAAGGGAACTATTCGATATGAGCAACGTGCGGAAATTGAAGTATGGAACTGATTTGCAATCCGGTACATATTTTTTTTTGCAACTGGTTTTGATCGTGAATCAATCCACCAATAAAAGAAAAAAAGAAGAGTACACAACGACAACAGAACGTGTCGGGTGACCATTGAAAATCGATAAACACAAACACACTAAATCTACGGGTTCGTGCGTGGCCGTACGAATACCATGAAAAGTTCGTGTGAAAATTCCAGTGAAAAAAAGAGCAATTTACGCATTGCTTCATTCTATTTTTGTTACTCATCCCAAAAAACAAATAATATCGAATGAATCCAGCTAAAAAGTTTTGTCAGCTCTCACTGAACGTACGAGTTGAATAAAAAAAAATAATTCCCAATAGAATTCCTTAATTTATCACAAAACTAACAATGAGAAGTTTATATTCCTAATCATTTAAAAATATTTTATAATTCAAAATTAATTAGCTTTATCATTCACAATTTATTTTTATTCTTCATCATTTATTAACTTTGTCGTACTGACAGCTTCATCCCCTCCGAATAAAATGGCTTTAGGTATTAAATCGTCATCCGGAACGCAACACTCCGTTGCTTAACTACACAGAATTTTTAGTGACTTTAAACTCCAATGCACATTTTCCAGATACTTTTGTTCGAGCTCTATCCATTTTAATTTAATTTTACGCTTTTTATTTCGTGAACAACTTCCACTTAACTCCAACATAAAGTCATGGTAAATTATAGGTCTTCGTGCACAAGGAATTCCTCTCTTACGCTTTGACATTCAATAATCTACTGCAAGTATTCACAATACATGAGAACATACTTGTATATTTGAGATTGAACGTGAGAATTTACGTCCATGTATATGAACACTTATGGTTGACTGCTTTGTATGTATTTAAACTTAACCCTCAGCAAAAATCGGCGTGGCCTTTCAGAGGTTTCCAAGATTGAGTTTCTCTTGCAAACGAGAGCCGTGAAATCGATATCACGACACCTGTATCCCACTTCATTGTAGAGAAACAGAGAGAGAGGGAGAGAAAGAGAGAGAGAGAGAAAGAGAGAGAGAGGGGGAGAGAGAGAGAGAGAGAGAGAGAGAGAGGGGGGGGGAAGAGGAGAGAAATATCTGGTTGCTTTTACATTCACGATCGTCGACCTCGCATTCTTCAATGTGCAGTCGAGAGATTATTAAAAAAAATAAAGAAAAAAGTTTAATGAATTTAATGTCATTATTTTTCTCGAACTTATTTCTCCCTCCATTAATTCTGATGCTTCTTTTTCATCTCGTATATCACGTGAACAGTACGAGTGGGTGTTTGGTGAGAACTTTATCTGGCAGGTAACAAGTGCATTTAGTTAGAGAAGAGATTAAAATAGGAGGGAATAAAAAATTGAACAGGATTCGCATATTATTTCCAATGAATTGATATTGCAGTTACTTTGTTCATTTAAGATTCCGCTCCTATTCGGTATATTGATGTCTATCTGAAATATATTTTTATAAAGATTGCTTGGTGGAGGTGAATTGAAATAATATAACGACAGAACCAATCAGTCATTCTGCAATTAGTGATAAACAAGAGATCTAATTAGTGATAAATTCTCGCGAAGTCAAAAAGACAAACGTGACTTTTTCCTTTCCATATGAAAATAGTTCTAATAAATCCTATTAACATAAATAAAGTCGTTGTAGAAATAAAAAGCAAATGAAAACCTTGGAATCAATTACTATGCAACAATAATCAACGAGATACTAATTGATGTTGAGTAAATTATTTTTAATATAATTAGTTGCGTTGAGAACAGTCGTCATTGATCCAACTAGGCCATGACATCCAGAGAGAACAATATCAGAAAAATTCATATCACATGTTCTATTGGAACTCACATCATAAGAATTTCATAAAACCAACTTAGAAGCTGATCAATAATCTCACCAACTGATGAAAACTGTTTTTACATCCGCGTTCACAATTAGTTCCCTCAAATCACTCACATGATAATTCACTTGAAACAACCTCAATCATTTCTATTTCCATTTGAATTAGGACCGAATTAACTTCCCACAAATGTTTCAATTGAGTTGCAGATCGTGTTGAATGTTCACTTCCTTCACACACGGAAAGAGAAATCCGCATGAAATTTCACGACTAGGACTTTGAATGACAGTTGGTAATTATTCCTGATGATAATCGAGCATAATGAACAGTAATACGGAAATTGATATAACAATATGACCTTTTAGAAAGAATCATTAAATTTATTATTGCACTGAACGAATTTATCCCAGAAGTGAAATAGTTCATACAAATTATTCATTTGAGTTACTTGGTGAGGGAAACACGCCATCTCCATGTGAATTATTACAATTGGACGACCTAAAAATTGTTATATACAGACATGAATATTATCGACGAGTTGGAGAAATAGAAATCTATAGATAGGAGGTTAAGAGTAATCATTATATTGAAAATTAATAATAAATTATAGTGCTAGTTTTACTGCTTCCTGAATACGCTACTGACCGAAGCATTAAGAATGATTTACATTCAGCTTTCACTCAATTCACCTCTATTGTATCCAGAGTAGATTGTGATAAATAAATTCATCAACAATTCCAAGTTGTAATATCAAATGGGGAGTATTTTCCTCCAGCGTGGTCAATAATGTAAAAGATCTGATGAATCTTCAATTCTTCCTGCAGTTCAACGTCTTTTCTATTATTTTACTTGGGCAAGAAGTTATTGGAGACTATAATCATTGCATCATTCCTGAAAACGAAGAATTCAGAAACTATTGAATAAACCTGCATGTCGTTAATTGATTTGCTGTTGTTGTGAAGGGGATGAGATTGACAAGAGTGAAAACATTGCAGTATGAAAAAACTTAAAATTATTGATAGAAAATAGGAAAGACTAAAATGTCAGCTTTCTATCTATATTATGAAAATACTTATTGACCTGTACTTGCAGCCCCGATAAACGAGACATTCTGTTTTATCGTGATATCGATGTTTCATTATTCCCCTGACATTATCATCTCATCGGAAACTTACAAAGTTATCATACCTTACATGAATAAGGAAGATGCAAGAGAACCGACATAAATGAAAGAGTATACATTTTTAAACAAAAAACTTTAGAGCTGATCACTTAATTAGATTGGGTCAACCTCATTATAACTCCAACGTGGAAATTTCTGATTAAATATCCAGATGGAAATATGTCGGTCACGTTCATATTTTAGTATATTTCGTTGAAAATAAGCTCACTGATAGTTTTTTATGATAGACGTTCAACATCTCTCGCAGTTTAAATGAAGTCACTTTATTTTTTTAAACGAAATGACAAAAAAATCGTGAGTTTCATAGACGAAAAATTTTATTGATTCCAATTGAATGAAGTCAAGTTTTCCTCTTCATTGAAAAGTAATTCACTTTCATTGTTTTTTCGTACTCTAAATCGCAACGGTTCTCTGAAAGTGTTAGAGTTTTAGATATGTCAGTATAAAAGATAAAAGTGAAAAATAGAAAAAGTGAAAATTCATTAACTTCTTTTGCATTTGTGAATTATTTATGCATATTTATCTTCCCCCATGTTATTTTTCTGTTGTATTCATCAAACATAAAAAATACAATTGAAATTCAATTATTTTTGACTTCAACTAGTATTCGAAAGGGTGGGAAATGATTTCGTTATACTGCAATAATCAATGGGGTTTTATTCACTACATCTTCCTTACATAGAGATAACCTCCAATCGTAATTATTTGATCATTATTTGGCTATTAATATTTGCACAAAACTTTGTGATGAGTGTACTGAAATTAAGGTGATAATCAACAAGGCGTCCTCACAGTTACTGTCATCATCACTAAGATTATGATTAATGACTAACACACTCAATTTCTATTACTACATGAAATGAGCTGTACTTTGATTATTTCGTGTTTTCATCAGACGAATACGAATTTTTATATGACAATGAAAAATGTGGGCGATATGAACAACCCATGGGAAGTGCACTTTGGACTTCACGTCAACTAACATTTTGATCAATTACCGTCATGAAAAGAAAATTTGCCAACGTTATTTCAAAGAAAATTAAACTCCAAGTATTTTTGCTCCTGTACAACTTCGATTCTGTCTAAATGGGGAAGTTAAATTAAAATTGGCGGTGCATAAAGATTCTCATTTTCTATCCTGTAGCTTTGAGCTATTTTCAGAATTTTATTCCTTCGTCTCTCTTCCTTCTTTCATTTTCTTCACTCATACCCTTACAACGCAACTCATTCTCACCGAAATTGCATCACAAAAATATATCACAACTTCCACAACGTCTACTTGATACGATTGTCTTTCAGAGTCTTCTACTCGTTCACTACGAAGAAAGGATGTGCCAAGGAGTAAATTACTTTGGCTGTTCCCTTTTACTTCTTTTCATTCGTGAACTAATTCGTCTCACCTGCAATATTTTCCGTAGTCTTTGCGGATAGTTTGATCTTACCGACAGAAGTTAATGTTCTCATATTTCTTCTCTGTATTTATTTCTTGCTGATATGTCTCGAAAAGTGAAGAAGTTTAATAACAAACATGTCTTTATTCTTCATAAACAAAAATACATTTTGATCCTCACCAATACTTTATCGAATGCCACTACCAACGCTCATCTGAAAAGTCACATAAATCCTGGAATTTACCACCGCATCACATCGGAGGAATCTGTGAGCTTGTGAGACACCGTTGGCAAAGTAGAATTCTCCTTCTACCTAAAAATTGATTTTTTAAGAGATGAACGTTTCACGATATCCTGGTATCAGAAAATTTGTCTACAAAAACAATTATGAAAATAGTATAGGAGAATTATACATAAATTAAAAAGTTGCAAGAAATTTTTTTATTGCAACAATTCATACCAAATATCATACTGAGGAGAAATGATCATCAGTAGATGTAGCTGTTACTGTCAGACCTTCTTTTTCAGAAACGCGAGCTGAATTTTAATGTACTTAAATGGAACTTTCCACTTACATGTTTGTTTTTATAGGCTTTTATATTATATTAATATTCAATTTTATCATCAGGTAGAATATGACTCCAGCATAAATGTTACTTCCATATTTATAAATATCTATATAAACTCGTGATACATTCGCCAATGAAGATAATTTTTCTACTCAAAGTTGTCTCAAATATTCTGCTAACAAAAAAATACCGATAAAAATATCAATATATTCAATATAAATAGCAGATACATTGTCAATTCTCTCAATCTAATATGATGCTAACATTCCCCACAAAAATTCAATCCATTCAAATAGGCATTCACCCTAATCAAATATTCTTCCCCGTGTTCAGAATTCAAATCTAAATTTTTCCTTCAATATTCCCCAAGTCTCTTCTCAACCCATGAGCTGTTATTCAATTCTTTCAACCTTTCCCTGTTCATTTTCAATCGAAACATCATGAATCAATTCTGGAACGCCCTATATGATCACACAATAAGTTTGTCAGTTCCTCTGGTCTATCTGTTGAACTTTGAGGTTAAATAATTCATTTTTCACCTCGCACAATCGAATTGCATTCGTAAACAATCACGACATTGAAAACCGCGAGATAATCTCGCAATATTCTTGGATATAAATAACTCGATCTAACTTCATGTTATTAACCACTTCCATTGACATCCTGGTGGTAAGTTAGTACATCTCGCAAATCTGTAGTCAAACATGTACACATCGAGATGGCAGTGCGATCAATTGTGCAAGAGCAACCTCTGGCGGATGCCGGTCCAAGCCTCGATATAATCATTTGAAACGACTTGGTCGCCACACCCTACTCTATATACTATAACGCGGGTTCGTCAAGCGAGTGGAAGAGAGATAAAAGGGACGGCCAAAAAGGCACGAGGGTTGTGCCCCGGCGTTACCTCCTCAACACCGTGAACGATACCGTCAGGGTGGCGTCACACAAGGTGTCGCGATGTTGTCACTGAGGATTTCTCTGTTCTCACGAAACTATCGTGAGAGATTCACTGTGAAAATATAAATCAACATACATCATTGTGATAAATTCTACGAAATCCTTCAGAGACGAGAATTGGTCATAGCATTCTTCCATTCCAATTCCCTAAAATTTTGTGGGTGATTCATTAATTTAAATCGTCGCATGTTCCCCGCGTGTGAAAGTGTCATTGACACGCCACATAGCGGTCGAATTGTACACTAATATTGATTGTAAAACGCGAGTAATAACTTTTTTCTTTTTTTTTTGGCGTCTCGCCTCAGGCGGCAGTGCACGCGCGATTGTTGGCCGCACGAGACTTGAACGCTCAAGAACTTGTGACTATCAATATGCATTTATACTACTGGTGAAACAAATCATACGTTTTACCATTTTTTTTTTTCATTCATCGCTTGGCCTATCTCTTGGCCTCGATATCACGACGTAGACAGTGCTTCGATTGTTCAACATATCGTGATCCCATGCCACGAATGCTGTCTCGCATTACGTTGCTCTGTGGATTTAGATTTCGTTTATTGTAATAATAAATTTATTCCAAGACATGTAAGTAAATAAATTAAAAGTTCATTTCTGCTATTTTGTATTTGAAAGTTTTTCGAGCATGCAGTGAAAGAAGAAATTGTTTCCTGTTTTCGAATTTATTTTCTGTGATGGTTATTCACTCCATTTATGAATTGTTCACATTTTATAGGCGCGCATATATTCTTTATTTATATGAATATGAATGTGCAGTTGATTGATTGAGAGAATTATTTTTCGCAAGTTTTTTGAAACAGAAAAAGTGAAATGATGCAAGTTTGAAGAGGATTAGATTCTGAAAACTGTGTGTGGTCGAGAGGTTTTTGCAAAATTATCTCATGGAATTTGAATAAATGTGGATGGCACTTGGGGAAAGAAAAAAAAAAGGAAAAAAGTTGATGTTTACATAACGTCGTGCCGATAGACGCCGTTAAAAAAATACGATGAAAAATTCCAATGTTAACAATGGCTTAGAAAATATTCATAAATGCGATTCAAGTTGGTTGCTCTCGCAGTAGAATGATATTTTCACTACCCTGTGTGTCCTTGAAATGGCGGATATATTTTCCACATATGAAATAATGGATAATCATAAATTCCAACCATGATTTGCAAATTCGAATGAAAAATTGATACACTCAATGAAATTGTTTGGATTGAATTTGATAGATTGAAATGGTAATAAAATTCAGAGTCAATCCGATAAATTTAATATTCACTTTGCCTATAAATACTTAAAATTCCAAAATATCCATCACAAACTTTTTATAAACAAATAATCAATTCATTTTAGAATTCATAAAATAATAAAAACGATACAGTGCTCGTTATTTTCATTCCAGAGTATTACTTCGATCCAATTAAAAATACAGGTAGGAATCAAACATCAGAAGTTCCTTCAGAATCAACATCATTGTGACAAATAAAAAAATAGCTACCCCACGCCCCAACATCACAGATTCAAATCCTCTCACAAGATTTTTCATTCCGAATTTCTTCTTCTTTTATCTTCCTAACAGCTTTGGAAATTCTCAATTCATAAAAACCTCAACGCATAAAAATATCCAGCAAAACTAACAATGACTTCGCACCAACAATATTTCATAAAAAATCTTTTCTATTTTTCACAAATAACATCACCATCAAGAACAAAAATCAAAATTAAATAATGATCATTCCGTGAGATACTTTCAGATGATTCTAAATAATGAATAATAACGATTTACGTTCAGCTAACATATCACAAACACAAACTCAAACCACACTCGCGTAGTATTATAGATTTTTTTTATCCTCCAAGTGTACAGATAACACAAAAGCAAGTACTGTACACATAAACTCACACACATATCCATATATACAAATGCAGACTCTCATAAAGTCTGGATCCACCCACAGAACACGTATATATAT
>JABMBR010007952.1:0-51818 GCA_018881525.1 Meteorus sp. PSUC_FEM 10030008 | reverse complement strand
CCCCCCCAAAAAAAAAACGAGAAAAAAAATGCAGCGAAAAAAATTGTTTCGTTGAATTATTTTTTGCTTATTCTTTTTCCTTTCGTTTTTTTTTCCCCCTATCTTTTCTGCATTATATAAACCTACCCCAAGGAGTATTTCGACTCTTTTCTTCCATTTATCTACACTCGAAAAGAAAAAGTCGCTTGAAGTGATGAAAGAGGGATGGAAGATATATTAAGAGATTCATAATAGTGAAGTAGGGGATGAAATTGTCATTGTGAACGATGAAGTAGATCGATTGTATTATTCAAGTACGCATTCCACTTCTTCGTTCACTCTCTTATACAATATGAATAAAATGAATAATTATTATTTACAAAATGGCGCGTCTATTTATATCGAAATATTGATTTATCGATATTAAATACCCCAAGAGTTTTCTATGCTGATTCACAGCGCCATTTTGCTATTTTACTCCAAGAAAAATAAATTGGCCTTTGTCATTTCATATTTCATGTAAATAATTCAACCGAAATTTCTAAATGTTTCAAAGCACCAAAATTCTCATTAAATAAATCTAAACTGAAAATTACAAACGACAATTAATGAGACATTGACATTCATAATGAGAATGAGGATGTCCAAATTCTCATAATTCACCACATGGAAATGTGAATTATTTCATAACAGAGAGTCTTTTGATTTATGATTGATAGCTGGGGATGAATGAGGATATGGGTGATTGTGAGAGGGGGTAGTTTTGACGGAATGATTGGTATATAAATGGTGGATAGAAATGAGAATGGATTGCATTGAGGTGATATAGAATTAGAGTGAGAATGGTAGAGTCTCTTGATAGAGGATTATCATACCCCACCCAACCCTCTCACGTTCCATCCCCCCCCCTCCCTTTTCTACATCCACACCCCATCCCCCAGCGCTATTATGTAGAGTTAATGATGGCTTCCAACGTTGAATTTCGAGTGTATGTTGTGCTACGATTGAAACACGGCCGGTAATTTCCGGTTATTTGGTCGAATACTATGGCATGCTATGCAGCCATATTAACCTTGTGGCTTAAGCTACGGTGTTCAACATAAAGAGAAAACGATGGTGGAAATGGCACGAATGTGAATATTCTGTGTGCTTTAATTCAGTTTAATGTAACACATACACCACCAATTTGTATTTAATTGGTTGAGTTAATACCATCGATGATGTGCTGCTAACTCAGATGAAGAAACAAAAATAAAAAAAAACGAAAGAAAAATATCTATCGATTTTAATGTCAATTTCAATTGTTTATTATTCCAATCAACATGAATTTATTTATGTTGTTTTGTTACATCAGACAAAAAAATGTCCGACTGTAAAAAATTTTTTTTCATTCGAGTTGCACATCACTTTTTTAAAATAATAAAATTTTCAAATACTCACATTGATGAGGTCGAATTTCTCCGCATCCAAACTGTAACAGAAATAAAAATAAAAACTGAACACAGTTGAACATGACTGGATAGAAAAAAAAAATGACATAACAAGAATTTTAATTAAGTAAAAATTTTTTAATCAAATCCACAAAGTTTTTTTTTTATCCCTCTTGCTATATTTTATAGCAGAAGTAGACAGTATGGCTACTGCATATCCACGTCATGGTAAGAGTTGGAAATTTATATTCAATGTAGATATACAACTGACTTTCATCTGTCGACTCATCTCTCAACAACCCCGTGCTCTACTACCCCCTGCAGGTATGTAGCTACAAACTAACCAACTCTAGAAGTTGGCCGTTGGTCGTTGGGTGAAACTAATTTACCAAACTAATTTTCCAAAATAGGACTCTCAACAAGAGCGAATATAGAAAGGGTGAAATGAACGAACGTGAATTGGTACGAAATAACTTTTGACGATGATGATATGTCACAACAAACGAGCGTTGAATTTTAATAAAATCCAAACAATGGCTGATCATCATGTGAATAGTGACAACAAACTAATGAGGTGGTTTAAATTAAAAAAAAAATACACATCGCTGATTATTTTTAGTAATATCAAGTCATCTTTAATTACAAAACCATCTCCCAACGTTTTTAATCATAATAGAGAAGATAATGTCGAGGGATGGAGAGAATCCCCATGATGGTAGTGGTGTTTGTGATGAAGCCAAGGGAGGATTAGAGTGTCTCGTTACCATCTAATTGCAATCCTCACTCGAATTGATCGACCTACTACCACCGCCATGTTCTCTCATTCCCTCCAGTGTCATCAGCTCCAAAAATTAATTCAACTACTCCAAGGAAATTCTCATAGGAGAATATTTCTCACACTAATTAAAATGAAAATGTTGTAATAATTTGTCAAGATATTCGCTTGACCTTCATTATCATCTATTTACTATTCCAAATGAATAATTATGAGACTCCTGTCGCTTTCAATTATCAAACTATTCAGAACTTCTCAAGAAACAAACCCATAGCGTCGAAAAACTTCCAAGCTAATAAAATTCATAAATAAAATTCGTTTTCATTCATCCCTGATCACCAACTGCCACAGTAAAATGAAAAACGATGGCATGGAGTTCCTGTTGGAAGTTTCATGCAGGGTAAATTCAAGTAGATTGGTCTGCTTAAACTCCAGAATTTAGAGGACAACATTTCCCAGGTGGTTATCAAATATTCAGAAGGTGTTCATTAATGAGTGCATCAGTGCATGGATGAACAAGTGAACGTTAGCAACATAACAATCGATACTTGCAAAGGTTTCACTAAGTAAAGTTGCTAAATAATGTGGTAGACAATTTTCCAACACGTTTGCTGGAGGGCAATCATTGATCCACATGATTGAAAGAATTAATTAATCATCAGCAGTTGAGACACTCAATAATTTCCAATCACATTGTTTGAATCTTCATCATCATCATGGGCTGATGTGCAATGCAATAAAATTAGTCACAATTGAATGAACCAACGAGCGAACAACTGAGACTGTGGAAAATTTACGTTCAATTATGAAATTGGTCTGGTATGTTTGTTGATAAACAGATGCGGAAATGCTTTGCCAAAATTTATCAGAAATGTTTTCAGACTCTGTGCTTTCACGACATTCTAAATTACAAAATTGTTTATCAGTTTATAACAAATACCGTCACGTTTTCTCGTAAATCAAAATGAATCTGGGTCATAGACCAGAACTCATTTCAATTCTTCAACCAAATGGAACGACACAACAGTTTGGCGATGCTCCCAAAACCACTCGAATTACCAAATGGTAAAATGAGATTGAAATTCTCAGTGAGCTCTCTCATACACATCAGAATCACGACAATGCCCACTTTCATCCTACCCAACACAATCTTTTTCTCATCACTAAAACCCACCCTGAAGTGTGCGAAATTCACAAAAAAAAAATGGAAAGTGGACCTAGTCGTCAATCTTCTTTCAGAAAACCTACAAATAAATGCACATTTGAGATAGTAACGACTGTTTCAAGAAATTTTATCTCACTTAACTCCAAGTGGTTGAGTGCGGTGGAAAATCAAAAACGCGTTATGGTCTTTGAATTCGCTCTCAGGCAAGCAACTTTACCAACCACACCATTAGAGAGACAATTCAAATAATATTTCTACATGTGTAGGATGGTAGAACTGTGTGTGGGGGTAGTAACGGAAACGGAAGCCACATGGTTTGCCACGAACCACCTCACCACTTGGATGAGGATTTTCCAGTCGACTGTGCCGAGTTTGGAAAAAGATATACAAGACAAGAAGAGGGGAACTGGTGTAGGTACACAGAGACCGCCATTGGTGGCTACAATAAATTGACATTGTGGCGACAGTCGTGAGCACACAGTAAGAATATTATTCGCACAATCCGTGGAGACTCGAGTGGTCCCATTCGGCCATGTCGTTTCACATCCTTATCCTTATACTTCCGAGTAATTAAATCTCATTTCCCCTTAGGACTCTCTTCGTTATTATACACCGCACCATTTTGCTTCTCGCAAGTCTTCTCTTTCCACTTCACATTTCTTTATTACCAGTTCCATGTTCTCCAACTTGGACAATTGTCCTACTTAACAATCACAATGTCATGTTTCTTGAATTAAAAACCAAACGAATTTCCACCCTTGTCTTGCATCACTGATCCAAGTTATTTGGCCAATTGTTTTTCTCCCACAGTCTGAACAATTATTGACTTTTACTGATGGTAAAAGCAGAAAAGCGCAGATCCTGCGTACTTTCAAACAGAAGAATTCATTTCCTGACTTTTATTTTTCCCAGACACAACGAAAGAGTGGTAAATACAAACCCACCCTGTAGAAACGTACTCGCCATTCTCATTTTGCTCAGTCGAGCAATTTGCAGTTTTGCTCCGCGGTGATTAAGATGCTTAATCTGTACGAGTGACTGCCCACCACCACCACCACCACCACCACCACCACCACCAAGCCCCTTCCGCTTCCAGAGTTCCTTTTTTTTCCGTATTATTATTCTCTTTTTCTGTCTACCCCTTTCACGTTGAATTGTGGCGTACGGTGGAATGCAGTTCGGCATTGGATGGTGGTTCGGAACGAGCGGGCAAAAATATGAGAAGAAAAAGCTTTCGGCACAGTGGGCGATGGGGGGACGATGAGGGGTGGCAGGTGGAGGCTTTAAAGTTGAAAAAGCGCTCGCGCTTAAAGGGTTTCCACTGCACTCTATTGCACACTCCATTCTCCGAACAGCCCCGACGCTTTCCACCTCTTGGGTGGCCGTTTATTCAGCGACTCTGTGTTAATTTTCCCCTCCAACCACCCCACCAACCCTACAGCCGAAAAAAAATAGGGGTGGCTACTTGCGTCTACATGTAAATTCAGATAAATACGAGCTAATTACAAACTTTTTCAGTTTCATTGTCCTCTTCCTCTTCATCCCTTTCTCTCTTCATTTATCCGTTGTATATTTCCTCATTCGCATTTTGTTTTCGCGTAATTTCCCCCTTTTCAACCCTTCTTTTTCTCTCCAATTCTTTGATAAACTTTTTCATAAGATATTGCGTGTTTAAAAAAGTACAAAGTTCATAAAGTTTCAAATTCACCAACTTTCGATTTGCTCAACATCCAAAACAAAAAAAAAAAAAAATCTCAACGTTCTACCAATAAATTTTTCTGCTGCTGTTGATCAAATATTTTCATCAACTTCATCCTATCGTCAAGTACTTTCTCATTTCCCCTCATAATTTTCATCTACTTTTGCAATTTCATTCGATGAATTTGTGAATGGGGCGGTTGGTTGATGTACAATAGGGTGCAAAAGGGGAATTGATACAACAACTACGTGCTCAAGTACTTGTTCTACATAGTACGTCAAGTGCAGTAGAATGTTGAGGTGGTGAAGATGAAAGTGTACACTGATGTATACAAAGTAGCGTCAACCCCAAGTCAAAAAAAAAAAAATTTTTTTTACCATAGAGGGACGCGTCTGTTGATTTAAGGGTGGTGCATTAAATTTCAGTACGAACCACCGAAAAAAAGGTTTGTCAACTTGAATATCCCGTGTGAATATTTCCGTCAGGGTAACTGTGCAATTAATATTCAATGGAATAAGGGTTAAATGTAACCAAGATAAATTCAACGACAGTAATTAACGCAAGGTGGTCTTGCGATAAAATCCGCAATATGTCGTAGCGCGCAAATATCTCATACATAAGTCGCAAGCACATGGATCTTTATGCGCACACGGAAATTATATCCGGTTTTAAATTGACTTCAAGTGCCGTGTTCCTCAACGTATTTCACGCGTTTCTACACTTTACTGTTCAGTAATTTCTGTATAAAAAAAAAAAAAAAAAAATAAAAGGGAAGAAAAACAAAAATTCAACAACATAAAATTGGAATGGGAGAGCAGATAAGGGAAGGTACGAGAAAGTAGGGTGTACGTGTTTAAGTGGAAAGAATTGTTTGAAAACTAAAAATCTATAGAAGTGCCACAAGTACTTTACCAAAGAATCATCCAAGGCAATGTTGAGACAGAGGGGATGAGGGTTTATTGGAATATTTTTAAGCTCGATAAATTAAAAATCGTGAATTGGCGGAAAAATTAAATAAATTGGTAAGTTGCATATGGAAAAGGTAAAGATTGCGTGAAATCGTAATGCTTGAGAGCTCACATACAGACTGGCGAGACAACACACACTAGAAAGCTTAGCCATGAATTATGGCGACCACCAGAAGCGCCAACCAGTATAGAAACCTCGGGACGCGGGTTTGCTGGTGGTTAATTATACGGTGGGATTAGCTCGGTCTCCACTGCCACAAACCCACCCCTATAATTTTCTCAGGGGTTCAAATTCGAGCGTAAAGCCCCAGGTTTCACGTGAGCTATCGCATTCTGATTGTAACTATAGCTCTGGTGCTTTCAATATGGATCAAACTGCCTTACCAATCCGATAACATAGAAAACTCTTTCTCTAGAGAATTCGATTCAAAGACATCAAAGTATTACAGTGGTGCAGTGGATGTTTCCGAGATACAACCCGACAGATAGATTTCTTTTTATTCTACAGATCGTCTGGGTTTATTTGTACTTGAATGGATATCTAAATGACATCGAGCTTTCGGATATTCTGAGGAAATCATATTGGTTTGCTATATAGACCTGATAGATTTTGACGAGCGGGTTTATACTCCTCACGATTGATTTTGCCCAGTCACATTGACGAGTCTCTAACAATTTCCAACACAAAATATCGATCCAAAAGCTCACACTGACAGTTGAACATGAACCGGATATAAATCAACTCGACGCCTCATACTGACGTGAAATTAATTTCTCAAAATAATTCTGACAGTTATTTCATTAAAATTTTGATCAACAGTGTTATTGCTGAATGATTTATGCTGTTGATAAAACTTTGATGAAAGTGTTTCAAGGTTTGCTTCATCTACACAGCTCGTTTCGCTGATTATCTAGACATTGAAAAGTTGACGCTAAGTTTAACTGTACAATAGTGACAACTGATGGCTTTAAAACCACCGCGGCACATCACTCTCAAGCTATATTAAAGCTCTGTATTAAACTTCAACGTGTGTACCTGAAAGCTGTGAATACACAAACACACACACACGAATTTTGCTATGCGATTTCATTTCGTTTGCAATGATATATGTCATGGGGTATGAGAAATTCCTTCAGGGAAGGAAGAAAAAAAAAAGAAGACGTGAAAGAAGCAGATCGACGTCACGTTGTGAGCAATACGATTTCTCATCTGATGATGATAGCGGTGTGCACAAGACACGCGCGCTAGAAATGTGGTAAACATATACGTACGATGTATAAAGCTTCATGTGTTGTGCGGTGAAAAATGTGAAACGATGCGTCTTTCACTTCATCCAACATTGTCCACGAGAAAACAATTTTTCTACAATTTTTTTGATGGGTTTTATGAGATTTGTATGAAAAGAAAAATAGACGAGGGATTTTGTGAGAATTGAAGTTTCATTTTGTGCAGTTTATTATTATTTTACGTTTATTTATCTAAATTGAATTTTTTGTTTCAATTGAATTGTCGATGTAGGGAGAAACAAGAAGAGGAAAAAATAAAAATCTGGGATTTCTTGTTAATTTGATACATCGATGATTGTTTTTCCTGTCATTTTTAGTTACAGGTTTATCAATGCATTTTATCATTCACGCTCACAATGGATTCTCTATATTTTTTAATCAAATCCCCAGCTTTAAAAGCTCACAGATTTATTTACCAATAAATTTGTCATTTGAACCCTCTTGATATATTATAACATCGTGTTTGTACACCTGAGCACAATTTTCACCATCAACAAATGAAAACTAAAACTTTCCCAACTCCAAATTCCATCTTTATTCAACCCCAAACACTCCGACTACTTTTCCAGTATTTTTCAACCCCATGTGATCCAAATCGAATGAATCGTCGGACTAAAATCGCAATGGAATTATTCAACAAGACCAATTGTCATTCTGCTAATTTTCATGCCAAATTAACCCTGACGAACCCGAACTGTACGCTGTCTCCATAACGACATTCAGGTTTATTTTTTTTTATTACATCAACGCTGTAAAATTCCGCAAAATTACACCGGCATATTGGAACATAGACACTCATTGGAATTCAACGAATGTGCCAAGTAGATTTGCAAAGACACTGCGAAGGAAGTGACAGAGGGGGGTGAATAAGGTACGTAGGAATTTTCTCCTTTGGACTTTGCCAACCGAACCGTAGAATTTCTTGAGAGATATGGGCCGCGCATGACTCGTCGTTATGTCGCGAATACACAACCCTTTTTCACATGAACGTCTTATTTCGTATTCTACCACCACTCTCACCCTTTCACTCTACTCCATTCTCACTAAAACGAATAAATACGACTGAATAATCGACATAAAATTTAAATTAACTAAATCAACAAAGCCAACAAAAACACAATCGATCATCAATTCATTTGAAAATTTCCTCCAACAATTTCATTTCTTTCAACAATAAAAATCAAAAGTCGATGGACAACGATCGTAAATAAAATTATTCCACATTTTTCTCCGGCTGATATTCACAAAACGACAAATATTTATTGTCCCTCTTGTTTCTCATGTTACTCAGTAGAAAAAAAAAACAAAAATAAAATGCAACAGCAAGTTGGAATAAAATTGCAACGATGTAATACAAGCGGAAGAAAATTGTACACACACATATAAATAAATGTGTCTTGAGGATCAAACGTTTTCTACGAAACTGGAAACGTGAAACAAAAGATAGAAAAGGTGAACATTTTTTATTTTTCCTCTCCAGTCTTGAAATATTTTTCTACGCCCAAGTGAACAATTGTAACACGCGAACGGGTATGGGCATATCAAGCGATGTTAGGAGAAAAAAAAACATGAGAAAATGGAGCTGAAGGCAAACTGGTGCTTGCAAGCTCTATATATATATTACAATGTGAAATGCAATGTGATTCGTCTCTTGTACAGGGAATTTATTATCCTTATAAATTGCAACATACCATCCCCTTATTTTCTCACAAATAAATAAATAATATGGAAAATAGAACGATCGTAAATTTTGTAAAGAACATTTTTATGAAATCACGATAAATGCAAATGTCAAAAGTTTCATTTTTATAAATTTTCTCATTTTATTCATCACATTTTCAACTTTTATCAAGACAAATCAACAACAAGATCAATCACAATGCAAACTTGACAAACTCTGTCATCATAAATATAAACTTCAACTTCATGAATTAATCGCTCCACTAATTCCATACAAATGCAACTAAATTTCACTCAATACAAATTTTCCTCATAACTATCAAGCAAATTAAATTCCAATAATTAAACTTCGAATATAAATTTAATTGCGATGTCAATAACACGATGGAAATTATATTGAGTGGCGTCTTGAATCCAACTTTGATAGTGGCAAAGAGAAAGTGCTTTCACTACTTCACCACCCAACAATCTCAACCCCATCCACACTCAATTTCCAGGCTGTTCAAACGCCGTATCGTCCAATTGCAACTGACTATTCAATTGCAATAATTTCAATTGCACAATATCAATACAAATTAATATTAAACACAATCATCCCCCCCTCACCCCCACCCCCACCCATCAACCCAATTAAACAATTAATTTATTTAATTAGCCACTAAACAAATAAAAAACGTCAAGAAATTTTCAAATAGACGCGAAGTCCACGTCTTAAAAATCCAAGAGGGTAATGACAACAATTAAATTTCTATAAACTTCATAAATATATAAAAATAATTATTCAAGGGTTGTAATTGTGTATATTCATAGAATGAAAAAGGAGATGGAATGTGAGAAGAACGACGTAGACAACGACATGAATGGAACGTGCTTATGTAGCCTACCAACGTTGGAAATGTATCGTGGTTCATTTCACGTAATTCATCCCTCAACACATTTCTACATCGTCTCTTCACCTCGCTTTATCCCCCTCTCTCTTCCACCCTCACCGTTAGCTTCTATAAAATATAGTTGGATATTTACATGTATACATTTACTTGGTCGTGTCCTCGAGACCGTAACTTTACCGCAGAATATTTCGCCGACTCGACACAATTTATATCTTCGTATAACTGAGATCATCCACACACATTTGACTGTGTACTTTTCACATTTCTGATTTTTCTCCCACCATTTATCCTCCATTTTTTCACCCCATCCAACATGTGTTTGGATAATTATTCATATGAAACAAGACAAGAGAGAATTGAAGGGGTGGATTTAATGGGTAAATACAAAAGTTATAAAAATGTGAAGATAACGAGAATTTTTTTTTTTTGTTGAAGAATTTGGTAAACAATGTGAGGATGCAATAAATGTTGATGAGAGTGAATGGAGGGTTGATTTTAAGGTAGAAAGAAGAAAATATAAAAAATAGCTGAGCTTTAATACGTGATGTTGTATATGTGAAAAAGCTTCATGGAATGTAAACGGTGCAACGCGCTTTATCTCGATTGTGTATCAACACGTAAATGCTGATACTCATAAAATAATGTTGATATATTAAAGTTTAGTAGGGTGAATTTGATATTTACTGAGAAAATGTTGACGACGTTGAAATAACAAAAGTTTAAAGCTAAACAAAAAGGAACAACAATTGAATTTTTTATTTAAAAATTTTAAATTCAACAAACAAAATCACTCGATGTTCATTTTCCATTCGTCACTATTTAAATTTACCCCCTGCTTCGGTCCATTAATTAATTCAATGCGACCTTTTTCACCAACCCCATCAATCACCAACAAGAAAATCCCTTCAACCAATGTCCAAACGTATAAGACAGCTAAATAGCAGTAAACATTTAGGATCAGACGAAAATCAAAGGACTAAAACTCTAACCACAAGATTAAAGCATCGAATCGATCCTGGATTAAGGGATGAAGCGACTTTGACCACACCCCAAACCCATAACACATCCCAAACGCAAAAGGATTCGCCATAGATTTACGATTTCCACATAAGCAAGCGTAAATTTATTTTTTAACCAACAGACATTTTAATCCGATTTAATTCTCGATCAAAAAATTCCTCTCAATTTTTCCTCAATTTTCTTTTAATATTATTCACACATCGTCTCTTCCCCTCTCTTTTACCCCACCAATATATTTATTACCACTCCATCTCTATTTATATTTTTATTTTGTTTTATATTTTGTCTCTGAATGTAATAAAAAATTCTATGCATTGCAGAGAAGCAGACACCAATTCTCTTACACATTTACCACTTCATGTAATATTCGTATGTGCATGAGCGTTCATGTAACAATGTGACTGCGAACATCAGTACATGAACAAAGAAAAAAAAAAAATGTCGAAGGGTATTAGCAACCCCTGTAGACCTGACAAATATTCATCAACAAGAAAAATTGACTTTCTGTCCACTTGTTCAGGTGCAGTAAACGAATTATGAGATGAACGACAATTATTATTGAAAAACATAAATAAATTAATTAATTAACATTATTATTTAATTGATAATTAATTAAATGTTTAATTTATTTACTCATCAATGATGTCATTGACGATGCAACAGGTCGGATATAAAATTTCGTGTCAATTATTCTGTTTGTCTACTTGTAAATAAATCCAATAAACAATTACGATAATTAAACCTCCCTCGCCTAATGTAATTATCCAAATAAAAACTGAAATGTTAATTTATTTAATTGCACAACACAAATTTAACATCGAAAATATTCAACGAATTTTCTCCACTGTCATTTGCTTTATTGAAAGATGAAAAATTTTATTCAACGAATTTTACTCGAAATTTGACCAAACCACATCATCATCCCCCTAAAAATCCTGAAAAATACAGCGCGATCTACCCAAACATGTTGGACATATCAACTTGATACAAAATCAAGATAAATTCACACTCACCCAAATTGAAAACGGAAACTGCAGATACAATTTAATTGATAGTAGGTACACAGGTGTTTACTCGCTAACAGTGTCGCAATGGGGGTAGAAAATAGGGGAGGAGAGGGTCTATGAAAAGAGGTGATACAGGCTTTGGGGATGGACGAATTGAAGCGCGGGGGGGGGGGGGTGTTATAGGAGTGGAGTATTGAGTGCTTGAACACCGACAGCAAAATCAATTTGTGCTGATGTAACACGACATCGTTTGCCTCGTAACAATCGGTCGAATTGTCGCGTGCCGCCATCTGCCACACGAATGAACTGGTGCGAATTTGCGATAGACATGAGAAGGGTAAGAGGATGGAAGTGAAACGCAGGGAAGGTGGCAACATACATCCTACGCATTTCAGCTGATGCAACTGTTGTTTTGTGCGGGGTTGGCTTAAATCACTCTATAAACCCTCTGTCGCTCACAATTCGTTGTCATTCTGAGATGACAGAACGACAATAAATTTTACAAATGTCAAGTGAAATGCGCCATTTGCAGTACCAATCATTCTACTGACTTTTTTTTTTCACCACTTGTTTCGCAGTATTTTTCGTCAATGCGAGGGGAGGAAATGAAAAATAAGACAAATCGACACAAAAATTCTAATTGGAGTGCAAGAAATTAATTGAAACATTGACGGACGTTTTTCTGTTGTTATTCCAATTGCGAAGTTCATTCTTCAATAAATTGTTGAATTATTTAATACGAGGGGATTATTGAGGGATGAAAAAATTTGAGAATTATTTTTTTCTACCAACAGTTTCCAATCAACTTCAATCGATTTATCGATACTGAAATGGGTGAAATATTTATGATAAATATCGAAAGATGATTGACGAATTGAATTGATGGAATAAAAGTGGTGAGATGTTCTAAGGGATGAATTCTTTTTATTCCACAACTTGATGATGTTCAATGAAGACTCAACAAGTGTTCATGTACTGATGTGTAACAGAAAATATTTATGATGGGGCAATGTGTGAGTCAGTGAAGAGGATGGAGAAGTGAATTGGACGTGAGGGGTTGTTTTTTTTCACGTGTATTTCAACCGGGCTGGATTTATTTCAATAATCACCTCACTCGACGTCGAGATTATTCATCAAAATCGTGAATGTCATATTGAAACGTTTGATGTCAGCTCATGAATTTTTTTTCATTCTCCACCACATCACAAATTTCATCCCCAATTTTTCCCCTCACATCACTCGCATTTAATTCTATTCATTGAATCAAATTATGCAACAGTTCTATGTCAAATGCACGAACACAACTGTGAAAATGCAAATTAATAATCGACGATACGACAAATGAAATTGGAAATGAAATTAATCACAACACAAACAATTCACAAAATTTATTTCTCAACTGAAAAAAAAAACGAAAAATTTGAAATGATCCATTTGACTTTGTAAAAAATTCCCAAGACAATTGTCAACAAAAGAACGAAAATTCAACGACAAAATTCGCGAAACTTCCGTTTCACAAAGTAAAAAATTTTCTTTCACCTCTTCATATCCACCCTATGTATTGTCGGATTTATATCGAGTATAGAGGGGTTGAAGTGGATTTTCTTTGGCACATTCAATGGAGAATAGAAGTGCCGTACATTTGATTTACAATCGTTCAGGGAACTCGATGTCCCACAAGACACTCAAACTAAAAAACAAAGCGCGAAAGTATACAGCGAAACGTGAATCACTGAGAGGAAGAAAATGGCCATAAAATCATGTGGGGGGATGCTACTGAAACTTTATGATGGTTATACGTGAATTTATCACGATAAACCAAAAGAAAAAGAAATAAAAAAAACATTCACAACTGTATCAGTAAATGATAAAATTATTGACAGAAAATATTTCACGCTCGCTGCATTAACGACAATTTTATTTATCATCCCTCGTTTTCTATATTCAATTTTATTCATCCACCATCAAAGAACCACAACAACAGTCGATCCAATTCATTTTGCAATTCAATCAGAAAAATATTTCCATGAAACATAAAAAAATGTCTTGTCATCTCAATTTAATTTTCCAACCAGCATCAACTTCACCAGCATCAAAGTACAAATGTTTTCATCAATTCAACCAACAAGTCACTACAATTTTATCCAACAACGAAGATCAATGTTATATAGATGGTCAATGTGACAAGAGCAAATGGAAAAGTAGAAAAGGTAGCAGGTGGCCAAACGTCAATTGAAAAAAGATAGACATGAGCTTTATCCACATCTGCAGTAAAACAGGTTTCGAAGCGCTGAAGGAGCAGCCAAGAGTGGATGGGTTAGGATGAGCTTAAATCAACAAACGAGAGAGGATTGTCTGTTCTTCGAGAATCCAAACAATGAGTGAACATAGTCGTGAAGAGAAACGTAATCAACAGACATTGGAAGATGCAGTAGCAAAAATTAAATAAAACACGAAGAAATAAAAGTTGAAATCAATTGAAAAAAAAAAAAAAAAATCAAAATTAATTTTTTTTTCTTCATAATTCACTTTTCATATTTACTTAATTCAATTTGAATTGTTATTGGATGTTGCTCTGCAAATAGAAAATCGTGTTGAACAATGTAAAATTAATAATTCAACATTGACGAAAATTCATTAGTGTTTGGTTATGATTCAAAAGGTGCCAGCAGGATTCACCGCTTGTTCAATATTGATAGTTAACTGATATAACAGACGATTCATGTTACAATACTTCACCATACACCAGATTATTCGTATGCTAAAATCCACAACGATGAATAATTGATATCGATAATAAATGTTTCATTCATTTATAGAATATTCAATTGAGCAGTTGGTTCAAGCTATGAATGATGAATGATGAGTAGATATAATTGATTGACATAACAATCCCTTGAACAAGACGAATGTTCCATTAAAATGTGCAAAAAATTATGAAAAATTCCAAATTTTCACGTGAAAAATCACTCGAAAATTTCGTTTCTGGCAATGAAAATGAACAAGATGGACGACAGTGTCTACATACAGAATAGAAAATGTGAATTCACGAGGAATATCAACATATTCCAGTTGCAGGTGTAGCCAACCAGACGCTTTAATTCTGTAGAGTGCATCATTTGCATCGTGAAATAGTGGACGAGAGGGTTATGGTGAAGTAGAGAAGGGTTGCGCGATGCCATCAGGAGTTGAACTATGCAGGATGTGGTCAGAGTGGGGTGTGAGCATGGCGGTTGAAGGTGGAATAGTGACGGAGTGTACAACATATATCCACAGAGCAAGGCAATGGAAAAATGGAGGGTTGTGAGAAGAGAAAGTGGGATCAAATGGCCACCTCAGTTGGAATCCACGTGATGGATGACGCGCATATTTTAAAATGTTCCAACATCAGAGAGGGCTTTTCAACTGTATAGTCACACAATCTCTTGCACTTCTCATTTTCTCCCAACCCCATTTTATTTCTCACCACTGTCGCCCTTTTACCCTTGTCCGTTTCAATTTCTACTCTGTACTTCTTCAAACATCTTTCCACAGAATTTCCTATCCTTCATCATGGAGATACTCGGCAATTCGTGGAACACCGAAGTCTGCAACGACGTTGAAAAGAAGAAACAAAAATAAAGGAAAATGTAGAATTTGAATTCCCAAGTGAATTTTACTTATTTCACATTTCTTTTCTTCGTTATTTCCCTTTTTTCTTCCATTTCACCAAATGCTGGTGACTAAATTGAAATGTAACATTCAACTGCCACATTTGTGAATGAAATTTATTCGAGACAATTATTACCCCCAACTGCAACAATTTTCGAACAAATTCTTCATCATTAACCTCCCCCCTCACTATCACAACATTGTCTGCTGATTGAACATTTGCAATCCTCTCAATCCTGATTTATTTCACTATGTACAAACACTATCCATCTACCTTCCTACCCTTCAACAACATCCAAAAATATCTCAAATAAATTCTGAACAAACAAAAATAGTTGGGCAACACGAAACAAACATCCAAACATATTTGGACATGAATGCGAACAATCAATAAATATCTTCAAAAATTGTCAACAATGTTATAACATCGACACGAGATATTTACCCTCCATGAAATAATCCACCCCCACGCAAATCCTTGCCACAAGAAATCAATGAAGTGAAATAAAACATCGGAATGTTACACAACTTTGAATAAATACAAAATTCATTAAAACATTTCACGACAGCTGACGACAAATTTACAACCCCCTTACCCTTATATATTTTCCAACACCGTATAATATGACGGTTAAAATATCCACCAACCTCCCCTATCGATTCCAATATTTCTTGCCAATTCACGAGTCGTTAAAGCCAGACGGTATTGACTTTGGTGGTTTTGCTTTCATGGGTGAATGTTGGTGTTCAATATACTCCCACATCTATACAAATGGGGTTGAATTTTGTAGCGTTGGGTTTTGATGATGTTGATGGTGTGCACAGAGTGGTGGTGGTAGCGGCAATGGTAGTGGCTTCATTGGTACATGAAGGGGATGAAAACTGACATGAAAAGCACAGGTGCAACTATTGGTGTTGCATTGGCGATTTTCGTGGTATTGTTATTTGTCTCTATATCACAATGACAAGTTGTACGACGCATTATTTTTGTCATCATCCCCTATCTTTATCATCTCCCCCATTTTACCTCCATTCCACCCCCATTCCCACCCTCAGATACACCAGTAACAAAAACCTCTTACTCTATTTATTGCACTAAACCAAACAATCCCTCACTCACATTTACATCATTCCTACCCTAATAGACACGTGACAACCCCGTTCTCTTTCTTCTACAACCCCTTCTACATTCTCTTCGTTCAATATTAAATACAAATAAAAGGGGGTGAGTGTTTTTATTCATCCACATTTCCATTCCCTCGTTATATTTATTCAAACACTTCATCCCCTCAACACACCGATCGCACAAATATCTCAAACAATAAACAAAAAATTCCTCCAACTTATGAAATAATCACAACACAATTATTCCCAATTCAAATCACAAATGAACCATGAAAAAAAAAAAATATCTCATTGGCAAAATCCATGAAACATCAGCGCAATAATAGAATTCGTTCGTACAATAAAATTTCATCGCTATCTGTTGTTATCCAGACGAAAATCGATGGACCATTAATATTCCCAGCGTATTCCACTCTACAATTTCACTGTGTATTGTTGAACTGAGATTGCTACAAACATATACGTAATGTATACAATAGATCCCACCTGGCATTTGGCCATTGACGATAAACAACCCGACCAACCAACTCACAAACGTTTGTGTAAGCAGTGAGAGAGACCAAGTGCGTTACCTTCTTTGCCACAATTTTTTTTTCTTTTTATTATTATACGATATCAAGTTGGTATAACAGCGGTAAAGTCGGGGAAAAAAGATACAAAAAAAAATAGAGAAAAAGCTCACAAGCACAGACGCCACAACAATACCACAGACATTTTTCATCATGAACAGCGGTAGGGGATGGAGAAAGTTGAGTTTAGAATCGATTGCCGATAAAATTGTATAAATTCGATTTTTTTCCTCCACTTCATATTTCTCATCATTCGCATTTCCTGTTGCATCTTCTTCATTTTTTTTTTTATTATAAAATATTTTTGTTTTATTTTTCTCTATTTTTATTTTATCATCCGTTCGTTCACTCACTTGCTCGTAGTAATGCGCGTACGACTTGAATTTTTACGCGCTGTCGCGCGTTTTTCTCTGGTGCTCCTTCAGCGAATAAAATTTTATCCGATCCGTCGTAAATTCTTTAGACGGTCGAAGAGTAGGAGACGCGCCAATGCGAAACGCGCTATTTTCTTTTCTCCCCTCTCTACGTAGATAAGAGAGAGAATGGTGAAGTAGGGTGAAACATTGAGGAGGTGAATGGAGAAGAGAGGGATGAGAAAAATAAAAAGGAAAACGTGATGGGTGTGGTGGTGGAGAGAAAAGAAACATAAAGAAAAATTGCAGATTCCAAGCACGTCGCTTTATATGTCGCCAAGCTGTCACTATTTTTACGGTTTATATCTACTCATCATTTTTTATTTTTCCTCTATTTTGTTTTTTTTTTGCCTCCTTCACATTTTTATTTTTTCCCTCGTTCTATTTTTTATCGAATGTTCATTAAACTCTTATCATTACGTCTGTATTTATTTTTTATCGCTTTGATATTCACTACAAGAGAAAATATTCAAAATCGCGTATTGAAGTATCGAAGAAATTCGCTATTTGTTTATTTATTATTTCACATATTTTTGCATTCGTTTTGCATTTATCAACCAACGTTGCTCTAGTTCTTGACTACGTAAAATTTTCTCCCTCTCAATTCATTCGTTTTGTTCTTATCGAACAGTTGCGTCCTCTATTTCCATCACTTCATTAATTTATTTATTAATGAAACAAATTTCCAAAACATTTTACCACAGAATCCACCAACAACATTTTACAAAATAAAAATACTCGAAAAACAAATTTTTACAGTTTATTCCATTTCATTTATCATTTTTTTTATCAACCCTCACCCCCCTCATTCTCTTCATATTTTTCCAGTAATATTATAAATAACCAGAGAAAACAAAATATCGAATTTATTGAATATCAATTGTAAATAAACCTCAAATGTACGAACATTTTATCGAAAAATTTTGTATATTTGTACAACAGATGGAGGTTAAATGCGATAGAAAAAAATTCATTTCAATCGTTCAACATCCCCATCAAGAAAAAAAACATCTCAATGCGATAAATTATTAATAAATAAACCCAACGCAACAACAACAGGAATTAAAACTTCCATTCGAACAAAATAACAAAACTCCGTACGATTTTCACCCCATCATAACCATCACATCTAATTTATTCATAAACAATCGTCTGTTCAATATTAATTCGCCTACAAATTATTCAAATTGAAACAAAACAAATCACTCGTCTCACCAATTATTTATTGCAAATGAGCCACACTCGAAAAAATATTCCAAAAGCTCCTGTAAATCGATACTCAACGTAAATAAATTGAAACTCCACAAGAAAACAAATAAAATACACAAGAAAAAGAGCAGAATAAATAAATAAATATGAAATAAAATGAAATAAAAAGCTCTGTATCAATATCTATATATAAACATAAATGTGAACGTGTGTAAATTGGATTTCTTTTATATTCGAAATCGACACTGTTAGGTACAACCAAGAGAGGTAACACAACAACGAGAAATTGAAAATATCGCGATGTTTGTTGAATCCAACGAGCTTTTACATTCTATCGAGTGATCATATGCACACACATACACAACTAACAGACACACCCGTATGAGAAAAAACTTTTTTATTCGTGATGTATTCACATGAGTATATAAAAATCACTGTAACAACCATCCACCAGCGGTTTTTTAATTAACGATACTTCTTCATCCCCATTCTACTTTGTCTTCTTTTCCTATTTCTATTCATCATCGCGATTGAATTATCGAATTCTTTCATCATGACCAATGGAAAAATTGTGCAGAAACAGAAGAAAAAGTAACACAAGTCATGTTAATTAAAATAATTGAATAAAAATTCACATGTAGACAATTTTTTTTCCTCTCTCCCTGTCGTCTTTTCTGATATTACAGATGAAATAATACGACAGAATATGAGGGGATGAAATAAACGAATAAAATTTAACAGTTGATAACTCCAAACGTTGTGGAATCGTGATAAATGTCACGTTCATTCAATTATTTTCTGATTTTTTTTTTCACCATGTAAATGAGGTAAATTTGATTTGTATTTTCCCCTCAACTTTGATAATAATCACAGCGGAATTTCAAGAATGATAAAAAAGGAACCCCCCTCCCCCCCCCAAACAATTTTAAATAATGAACATTGATGAAGCAAATCGAATAAATGTCACGTTTTATTTCTCATCACAAAAATACATTTTCATTTTATTCCACCACCGATTCCACACCCTTTTTCATTTCTTCACCCTACCAATTGTCACCATCCACTTTTTTTTTTTATTTAACATATACCGAGGGTGAGTTCGATCTACCCCATAAGAAAACTTCGACCACAACGATAAAGTATAAACCTCGAATTTTTTCGTGGATGCATTTGACACTCTTAGATAAATAAAAATGACAAACGACCATTCAATAATAGAAGAAAAATAAAATGAAGCAACATATAGATAAATAGGTGGAAGTGGATAGAGAAAACGGTGGAAAAGTAAAATTTTCAATTTCTTATACCAAACTCAAATCCACTTCGATGGATCAACGACAAAAAAAACCTGCCAGACACGAAGAAAAAAAAATTCTTCATCGAGATAGAGAAATTCCTTTTTACTAATAATAATACAAAAGTTCAAAGTCCTTCCAACTGAAACTTCCAACTGATTTTTACCGCAAGGCTCTTTAGATATCTACTCGCCGCACCCGGTAGCCGGAGATGGTGCTCTTAGTTTCCTCAAAAAAGAAGAAAAAAATATAAAAAAAGGTAAAAAAGCTCACAACCATATCGCTGTGTATAAAGTGTCGTACATCGGAAGCAGCTTCCAACGGATTTTGTGAGTTATGAGAATCTATACGGACATCCGATGTCATTTGGACAAGTTGTGCTACCAGATATGTACTCATGACCTCATTTTTCCTTAACTTCTAAGCCCAAACTAGATCCAACTTCAATCTTACACATATAAGACATCAATATCCACTCGAAACATCTTCCATCTCCAATAGAAGGCTCACGATTTCCCCTTACCAAACTCGATGATAGCTCAAGCAGGTAATTGCACATTGGCGAGCTGCTTCCAACTCCATTTCATCCAATGTTGGGTCATTTTATCCTAAGACTCCACAAAGATGATGCTGAAGTTCCATAAAACACATTAGAGATTGATAATGAAAAATATTGTCACCTGTCGCAAGAATCGAAACACCCGACAGGATTTCAAACTTTGCTCGTTGATGATATCCAATCACTGACCCAGTTTTTATTTTTATAAAAAATTGACAATTGAATGAGCTGATTGAAGTTCATTATTGTAAAAGCAAATCATCAATATCAGAAACAGATCCTTCATCAATGGATAATCACCGATGTACAACCATCCAATTAGCAAGACATCAAACCACCAACACAAGCTCAACATAATTCCACAGTTATGTAACAACAAAAGCTATCAGATTGACATCATCGTTGACACAATTTTCACGAGTTTCTCAATGCTGCTTTCTCCACAATGACTGATGTGCACATTTTATCATGATGGATTGGACGCTCAATTAATCCAGAAAGTAAAACAAAAAGCATCAACACAATGGAAAAAAAATTATGACAGATCATTTCATCCAATTCCAAATAACTTGGAAAACGCATCATTCAATGAAACTGATACCATCCCCAATCAATAAATCAAAAGCTCATTGGAATCTGTCAAAGTCAATTCACCAGAACTATACCAGAGTTCTGATAGTTCTGGGTTCCATGAAAAATCATTTGATAGAAAATGATGACAAATTGTGATTTGTAAATAATTAGAAGCACTACAGAGTGGATGCAATTAATTGCATGGCTGGATACTGAATCAAGAGATATTTGGTGAAGACCATGTACGTGTGTATGCATTGGGTGCTTCTAGAATAGTTTAATTACTCGTGGATGCCCGCCGGGAGCTTTCGGATTGTGATGGCTACTGATGTTCGTAGTCTCGGGGTTGTATTCTGTCGGTGACGATGATGATGGCAGTGATGGTGGTAGTATTGAGTAGAGGAACGTCCGGGATTGTACATGTTAGTATAGTGGACATTTTGCGGGATGAAGGCAGGACTTCTGACACGACCTAACAGTTCACCGCCAACGGAAATGTTCCATGACCGCGCGTAATCCGGTATCACGTCGATGACAAAAGCAAATTTGCATCCATTTCATATAACCGAACGACCGAGAGTTGAGTTATATGTGCATTATAACACTGGTGTATATTGGATCCCAGGTGGTTATAACTCTGCATAATTGACAAGGATTCAAACTGGTGATTGGAGACGTAAATATCCTGATAGATTGTCATACATTTTCCATCATCCAATTGCAACTGAATAGCATTCTGAATAACATTGAACAGCTCTTTTGGAAAAACCTCGTCAGAGAAGATTCTGACAACGAGATGCTACAACATCATTCACAAGATCTTGAATATTTTTAGTGAATAAATAGCAAAGCCGAAGGTGGATAACAATGTTTGAACTTATCTATTTGGTCGTTAGGGAATCTAAAGATAGACACGAGGTATTGTTAGGAAACAACCGAACGCCAAGGCTGGCAGAACATCCAGTTAATTTATTGCGCACACTTGGGTATAGGCAGTTGGTGGGGTGTTGATCCAACCCAACAAGCAAGCGAGAGACGAACGAATAGAATTGGGGTTGCGCGAGAGAATTCCGAAACCCATTTCTGGTAAACTTTAAGGGTTGCTACATATCTATGTATGTACTTAAGGTGCATGTAAACTTTGGGGAATTGTGTATTCGTCTCAAGTGACGTCTGACACGCTATGGTGAAGATAAATAGATGTTGATGTGAATGAGCATGGGCACTAAATGAAATTATTGTCCTCGAAATTGGAACTCTGGTCAATTTGTAAAGTATTGCGACATATTGCCAATTGTCAAGACATCTCCAACCTTTGTGGATGAAGATTCTTCCCCAACTTCTGTCCTGCTGTTTGGTGATGAACAGCATGAGTTGGAAATTAAAATTCCTACGATGTTGAATTGTCTTCCGATGTCTTTTCTCTATAAAATTGTTGGATTTATCAGAACACTTGGACAATATCAACACAATTAATTGAAGATATTAATGTGAAATTTTGTTGTTGAGCAATGCTGGATATGGAACTGTGCGAATATGCAGAATGAAAACGGGTTAGAATTCGGATAGCAACTTGGGAAATTGTTGACCAGTTCGGATTCACCACGATTGCGGCCACGACACTTCCGTTTGAATGCAACTGTCCATGCCACTTTGAGTCCATTGGAGTGACTATTGTGGTCACTTACTACTGCTTTCAAATGTCCACCATTATCATGCACTACCACTACCAACTTCGCTATATACAATCACAACTATCGAATGCCTATTTTGCGTGAATTATCGCGATGTATTGACGACAAAAATTCCCCTCGATCAATCATCATCATCATCAACCCTCCAATTTAATTCTCATCCCCAAAAATAAATTTCACATCAACAAAACAACAACAAAGGTCATAAATTTAATCAATAACGACAATAAAAATTTCATATCAATTTAATTATTTTAATTAATCTCTCAACAATTATAAAAACAAAAATTTCCACCGACAATATTTTTAATCGGTGGAATAAAAAAATCCTACAAATTCCATCTGAACAAAAGCGAGAGAGCTTTAAAATAAAAAAAATATGAAAATTATTTTAATTTCAGATATTATATTCACTAGAATTGTGGGCACACTGTAGATATATTTGTTTCACGGATTTTAGTAGAGAGAAAGAAGAGCTTGTTATCCCTGACAAACATCGAGTGGTTCACGAGTGTATGTGTGTCCAATAATTTACAGCCAGCGCACAAACGTAAATGGCCAATTACAGTAAAGCCCTTTGACTTGCAATCCGTTCGTCCATATGTGTATATCCAGCTATTAACCATGTTGAAAAATAAAATGAAAAATGTCAAGGGTTGAGGAGGGATTGAGAGGGATGCGAGAAAAAAAAATTCGCTGGAAAACACACGAATGAAAGTAGAAAAAGGAAGAAAAACAAATCGCGATTGAATAAACACGGGAATAAATATTTTTTTGTTTTTTTTTTTTTTTTCATTTTCTCTGATGCTACAAGCAATGTATAGTTTATCTGTTATGGTTTTCATTGAATATTTCGTTGATCCTACGTGACATGAGTTGAATTTCAGATTAGAAGAATCAGATTTCACTCAGTTTTACATTTTTATTCATTTTGTTACGGGATTATTGAATGTTTCTCGTGAACTATTCTTCAATGGAAATCCATCACACCACCACTGGCTTTGCAACAATTTTCCTCACTTTAATTTCATGCCCATTCAATATTAAATTGTCATTAAATTTTAATCGTTAATATCGCTAATTGCTGCAAGTATCACGATAGAACCTTAATTGCAAATGACTTATCGAATTTCAATATGAGAGCACTTTAATCAATTGAACTAGTCGACAGTTTTGTCATTTGTCGGGATTAAAAATAATTGAAAAAAAAAAAAATATTGTCAATGAAATTTCACTGATGGAATTTTCAAGAGGAATTTACCAGCATTTCCACCCACGAAATCGATTTTTTCCACTCTTACTTTTTTTTTCTCTATACTCTCGAGAACAAATATGTGAGAGAATTTTTCAAATACATCGAAAAATGTCGAAGTTATGACAATTTACAACAACACGTAATGGAGAATCAAATTTATTATCCTCAGAATTATTCAACCACTCCGATAATTATTCCAATTTAATTATTCTCACCAGTCGAATAAGGTGCAAAATTATTCGAAACTATTCAAAATTTATTTCGAGACGTCTACGTGAAAATAAATTTTTAAAACGTCAAGAAAGTTCATTTGAAATTGAATGAAACCCTCCAACTGTTCGTCTCAATATTTCCCCATTCTGCTTTCTGCAATCCAAAATGTTCTCTGTTATACAATTAGAAAATCTAAAAATAGAATCTTCATGTGCATTCAATCCAAGTAGAGCAACAAAACGATTTGCAAATAGCTGTGATGTAAATCACATAAAAAGTTGTACGGTGAATGCACGCACCGATGTGACATTCTAAATTACATGCAAAGAGAAACGTAATAAAAAAAAAAAAAAAAGAAAAGTGAAATCTCTTTCAAGTCATCTCACAATCACTGTCGTAATAGTACGTGACGAATACTTTTCAAACAACATTTTTCCACGTAACTTTGTGTGGTGTTAAATCATTGAATTATCACATCGATCGCCTTTTTCTTTATTGAAGTGGCGTAAATCGTAACTTGAGACTGAGTGAACCAATTGACACGATTTTTGCGCGAATATTTTCGTAATCGTCATCACTATCGTCTGAACTAGCTATAAAATTTAACATGAATAATTGGATTTTTCACAGTCATTTCAGTCAGGACGTTGAATAATATAATCCAAACACGTCATCTCACTTTTGCACGAGAACAAAACCAAGTAAAAATTAAATTCTCTCCCTTCATTCTCTTCTTATTCACAACAATAAATAATACAACACACATGAATTACATCTCCACAAGCAGATAGCACCAACGAAAAACAAAACAAGCGAAAATATTTTGGCAACGTAACCCGTGAGAGGATTTGTGCAATGTTGCCAATGCGGCGAGAAACGAAATGAGAATTGAGAATCCAACCCCTGCTAGTCGTTACGATTTCATCCTTTTGTACAACCCCACTCTAAACAGAAGACAAAACGTACACAAACGTAGATAGAGTTTCACCAGCTGAAGTAAAATCGTCACAGCAAAAAGCTCATCTGCCATGTTCCAAAGTGTGTGACTTGGCTTTTCGGAAGCTCTCACCAAAAACTCATGGACGAAGCCAAAATGTCAGAGAATGTTCAGGGGGGGTAAGATTTAGGATGAATAGAAGGGCAAAAAAATTATGAGGAAATGAAACAGTTTACCACAACGTAGCAGCCAAAAGACCACCCGAAATGTTGAACTCGCCATGACTTGACAGTCTGAAATTGTACGCGCAAAACAAACGACGAAAATGTGCAAGTTTCTTCTCAGTATTTCCGGCCAAAGAGCTTCCCGCTATTACGAATTGGGAGTTGAGGGTTGAATGTAACCCGGTCACCACAAAAAATCCAAACTAACAATAAATTTGTAATCGATAATTTCGCAGAGGAAGAAAGAAATTTCAAGAGGAAAAATGTTTCACACAGATTTTAACACAAAATAAAACCTACAACACAGCTGTATCCAAGTCATATTGACATGAATTATAAGCCAAAATACGACAATTTTTCCTACATAAAATGTTTTTGTGTTTTATTTCTGACTCACCGATATACACTTTCGTCGTAGGACAACACGATCCTCAGGGGCTGACTAATGCTGCGCTTTTTCACTTCATGTGGTGGTTCTATATGCACTCCATGGACCACCTGAAACATGAGGGGAGAAAAAAAATTCATAAAATATAATACGAGAATTTTACTGAGCTCTGTCCACAGTTTCCTACTGTTTCTTTTCCTCTTCTCTTTCACACCCTCATTCATTTATTCATCTATTTTTTTTCTGTTTCTTCAACTAGAAATATTTATTATTAATATTCTTATGAATACAGCAGTACAATCAAACAATTTTCATATAAAAATCCAACATCGTGCAAAAAATAGTTGGAGGAATTTCAATTGTCTCAAGACAAAACCAGACTACTTCGAGCTTTTGTTTCGTGATCGTTTCCTTTTTCTCTTTCCTTCTCCATTCTCGCTTTTTCCCTTGAACCCAAAACCGCCCTTTACATCTTTTATCCTTGAAGGAATACGGAATATCCGTCTTGAATACTTTTCATCTGACTGAAGCTTTTGTTGTCTACGCAAACGCTGTGTAGAATTGGGGAGTTGGTTTGTTTGGCTTTTTTTTCTCGTGTGATTTGTGGATATTGAGATTCTCAATTTTTTTTTTCATCCCTTCTATAGGGGTTGTTTCTAAAAAATTCCGAATTGAATTAATTATCAATTGCAGACGAAGAAATTCACAACTTTGCATAAATCAAAAATATTTCAACAATTCGCGTAATATTTCGTCATAAAACTCATTTCATCCCCGTTCATCCATTTAATATTCATCGTCTTCCATAATTTTATTTTCCATCACAACAATATTTTCCAATTACAATTTTCCATCAACAAAATAAAATGAATTTGTACAATGCCAAGAAACTTTTGAGTTCACTGAAGGAAAATGATCTTTGCCATACGATTGAAAACTTGAGATATTTGGCCAGAGGTAAAAAAATAAAATAAAAATAAAAAGTGAACGAGGAAAGGAGATAGTGAAGTGGTAGAGAAGATTGTTGGAGGAAGGAATAAGAATAAAAAGATGAAAATAAAAGAAAAACGTGGACCGAGAGTCCTTCACGAGAAAGCATCGAAGGAATTATTGCAGACGTAGAAAAGGACAAGCCCATGGTGGAAAAGTGAGATGAGACTTTTGCCAGCCAAGTTGAGTTCGTCTTTTCCCATCGGTGGAACTTCGAGGATCAGGATTAAATGAAGGCACAACATAGACATCTTACAGAAAGTGCTAAAAGTTGTGAGATAATCCAACGATAGATGTGGGATCAGTGTAAAACAAAAATGAACAGCCAGTGAAGTAAAATATTAGACGATGTTCATCATTTTCAATTCATTTTTCCTCCTTCAAGAATAATTTTAATAATAAAAAAACAGAATTCCACCGTAAACTCAATTATTTTCCCATTATCAATTTTTCTATCTCTCAATAAACAACAAAAGCGATTAACCGATAAATATTCCATCCTTTCCCACCACTAAATCATCTTCTCATCCATATTTTCACATTCTTCATGAACTCGCCTTAACAATGAATATTTCACACTTTGCAGCAGCTTTATCGACACACTTTCAATGTGTGCGAATCGTAAATTTTCAACACGAAGAAAATGAGAAACATTGGAAAGCAATCGTTGGCGAATATCTATGTGCAATGTTATGCAACACCACCACCACCACCAGAAGCTAAAGGAATTTTATGGGCTTTATCGTCGATTTCCCTCGGGATGTTTCGCAAGAACACCACGACACAAAAACCTGAGCATGTAAAATCCAAGGAATATTATTGTTGAAAAATACAAATCTCTTTCAGATGAAAACATACAAAATAGCCAAAAAATAATTCAACATATTTTTGAATTTAAATAATTTATTTTCCCTGCCATTCTCTAAAGGGAATAAACAGACAAAGATACCAAAGATAAGTTGTAGTTACTTGTGCTCAATATCATAACTTATCCAAGCACTTACTGAATAGTCTCCTTAATTATCAAACTTTGAGCTCAGAGTTAATTTTCCAACAATGTAATATTCCAACGCTTTAGATTTGCTACATTGACTCTGCTCTCTACGTTCACCCTTTTGTCCCACAACTGTTCTTCAGTCATAATAAATTAATACGAGTTTGAAAATACGATAGACATTGATCTGATATTCATAACATAATCGAGAACTTTGACATTGAATGAGCCAATTCTGCTACGATCCAACGTGTTTTCATATTCCAAAAGTTTAATTTTCTCTAAAAATATTGAAATAAAAATCAAAAATATTCCACGATGTTCAATAGAATCAAGAAGTCGAAAAAATCGAATGGAATATTTGAAAAAGCGAAAGATTTTTAATATGAGAATGCAAATAACCAGCAAAGACGAAAAATAATAACGAGAGGAGGTAAAAAATGGAGTTTTGAAGGGGCAACAAATAAAAAAACCAAAACGAATATGCAAAAAAACACCTAGTTGTATCAACGGATAGAAAGTAAAAATAAAAAATTCAAATGCTGCCTAAAGGGATGCGGTGATGGTGGTGGCGTTTGTACAACCAGAGAGCGGATGGATTCTCCAAATTTTTCATTAAAACGAAGTAAACTCGCTGGCAACGTACAACGATCGCGTCGGGTGTTCTGTACCACGCCAATAGAAGAAAAAGTGGTATGAAAAGGAAGCGTTGGCAAAGACGAAAAAAAAAAAAAGATATTGAAACAAAAAAGAAATAAAGAAGCAGAGTGTAGTGTGGGTGGAGGAAAAAAAAAAAATATTTGTAGCATGGGGAAAAAAATCGGAGAAACGTAGAAGAAAACAGGAACAGAGTCGTGGCGGAACAGAAACTGAAAAAAAGCATCAGACGAAAGGAAATAACGAGAGTAAAATAGAAAGAAAAAGTTGAAAAAAAAGGAGCAATGGAAGTGAAGGAGAAATGGGAAAAAAGTAAGAATGGAATAAAAGAACGTAACAGAGGACACTCACACTGGCTTCTCTCACTCCCGTAACATTTTTCTCTCTCATTTTCTCGTTTTTTACCTATCTCAAAGTCCCCAGTGACCGAGAACGTATCAAACACCGTACGACAAGCGTCTGAAGGAGGTGTCGAATGAAAATGTAGAAGGTGAAATGTCACTAGTTGCTATAAAAAGAGAAGGGCTGGGAAAAAAAACGAAAAAATGTTGGAGAAATACTGCAGAACACGTTTGTAGCACAAAAAAAAACAAACTAAAATGTTTTTTGTTGATAATCGTTTACCAGGTCTACAGTAAATGAAATATTGACAAAACTACCAGAAACAATTCGAATCCAAGTCAATTCCCCATGAAAAAAGTAACAGGAAGACACAAATGCAAACAGGAAAATTTCAATAAAACAAAAACCTGCGATCCTATTGACAACACAATAGAATTAAAGTTAGAAAAATCATCGCATTGTAAAAAAGTAAGCTCGAAGAAAAACGTGTCACGTATTGCAAGAAATATGAGTTCACCAACATAGTTAGGATTCAACGGAGACATCGTGGCAAAAGTTCAACTACTGTAAGCGCTAAAATGAGACCGTGAGCCAGGACGCTCACCCTTTTCAACTGGTTAGAACAGGAAAATCATCCTTTCCCGTGAACCTCTTCGTCGTGAGTGCCCCAGTGCGTTCCTCTTTTGTTCATCCAACAAACGTAATTTAAAGTTGAACTCAACTAAAGAACAGCCATGACAAAAGGGGCCAAAGACGCACTGTGCAACTGTCTGTATGATGAATAATGAAGGGTCTGAAATGTCTTGAAGAAAATGTTCAAGCACACAATTAAAATTCATGAGACTGATCCTTGTTGAAGTACCAGTCCAACTTGTGAAACTTCAAGTTGAAACAAAAATCAAATTTACCACAAACTGATTCTAATCGCTTTCAACTATAAAAAAAATTTCATTTCGTCAATTGATAAAACTTGATGACATCCTCAAGCAAATAATCCCACCCTCTCTCCAATCCCCACAATTCCATCTCCATAATTAATTCCACATCATCAAATATTGACCAACTTCAATCGCACATTGATTACAAAATTAAAAATGGTGTTTGGTAAAAAAATGAAGCATTAAACAAAGTTTCACATAGGCAGCCTACATAAATAGAGTGAACATTAGCAGCACGTGGATATAACATGGTTTGTACGTATAAACACATACCGAGTTGTATGTACGGTCGACGCGCTTGCGGGCTCTGTGTACACGTGAATAAAGCGACGATCAAAGCTTTCACGTGCTGACGCGGGCCAAAGGAGCGAGAACGAGTTGGGGGACGAGGGTGGTATCTGTGTACCACTGCTGTGTAGCACATGGGGTTGTGTACATCGGACGATGGTATAAATATGCAAGCACCTGAGTGCACTCTAAGCGTTTGCTTCATGCGCGAAAATCACCCTCATCATGTGTTAAAACAGTACGATTGATTATAATATTCAAAATCAGACGAGCAACAACACCCGCATTTGAATTACATTGGATTTAAACTTCTCCAATAACACAAAACTTTATGAATTTATTGTTTAGTTGAGTTCACCAGTTTACCAGGTGAAATTGTATTTTATCCCCAGTCATTTCTCTGAATTTACCATTGTGGTGGTAAGCCACGAAAGAATATCACGAGAAAACTGGACAACACAACCAGGACACAATTTAAACTCAAATCCTAACCCTAACTTTTCATTCGGATAAAACTAGTTCTATCCAGACATCCACTTTCCAAGGAATATTTTTATATCACCAGGTTGATTAATCCTCATTCCAGTCTATTCACAATCGCTCATCCGTTTTTACAGTCGACTGAACGACGCTCCAAGGATTTGATAGCCTCAACAGCCAATACATCCAGAACTAACAGCTGACTAGTTCTGATAGGATTTCAAAGACGACAATCGTGCGTTATTGTAAGTAGACCTGTATGAATAGATGTAGAAACCTGGAAAGCCACATTATATACTGCGAGAAACCAAATCACCTTGGTAAACCGAATATGCTCACCCACCTACGAAGAGATTATATCGTGCAAGCTCCTAGAAACCAATGTCTATATTGAAGTGGAGGGTGGCAAAGTACGTATGACGCTTTGATACAAGGAGGAATATTGAGGAGGTCATATGAACATCAGCTGATGATAGTGCAGCATGCAAGTAAGGTGACAGCGTTGCTATCGATAATTAATTAATTCCAGATGATTGGTTGGATTAAGTTCCGTTTGGTGATGTTTGTGACAAACAGACAGCAATATCCAGACACAAGTCTTCATCAACAATGGGTCATGACAATGAATTTACAAATGAGAACACAATGCGTTTGGTCAAAGACAATTGCAATGATGGTAACTATCCAAGTGGAAAGTTATACGTTCAGTTCATTATAACCAGCAATTGGATTTATAGATTGGAGACGAATGCGAAATTGGGATTGAGGCATTGATCCAAACCTACCTACGATGATTTCAAATCCATTCTGTTGGCAATACCAACGTACGAGATTTCACCAGATTAATGCAATTTGCATTCTATGTTCGTGTTGAAGCATGCAGGATTGAGAATAGATCCAATGCATGAGAATAGCACTACCACTCAGCATTACGAGAATTTCAGGGATATTCACTACTGTCAATTTCCATTTGGATTATTTCCCAATTCATTAACATAATCACCAAAAATGATTTCACGTGTTTGATGAGGGTGTTAATGGCTGCCGCATTAATACAAAATTTTTCATTATCAGTCCATTCCAATAGATCAAAAACTTTCATTGCTCAATAAGTTGATAATTCATACTTCATGCTAAACATTTCACCGACTTATTGTGCGAGGTGAATTAACCCAACCACGTCATTCGTGACGTCTCCATCGTGTTTCTCCATTATCCACATTGGAAAGTTCGTGTTCAAGTTAAATGATCACAAGTGGTGGATTAAAATATAAAGTGACAGCTCTGTCAATTTTGTATTGCCATGTTCCATGCTATTTCTCTCAATGTTCACCTCTTTATTTTCTCTTTTCTCTTGTTCATCAAGTAGTTCATTCATTGTTTGAAACACCTCCGGGCGTTATTGTGAAGGACCTTTTCTCAAAGTAGATTAAGCACAGCTACATCATCCACGTTGTCTTTCTTAGAATTCACGTCGGGTTTGTCTGTCGGACAGTGCCACCATTCAACCACCACCAACACAACCACATACCAATGCCGACCCTTTCTCGACACATTCCTAATTACCACCGCTGGCACACTCACATATATCGATCACTCTGTTCCATCTTGTCTCAGTTTTACACGCAGACCCAACAGTTATGTTCACCTACCGTTCTCCATTCTATTGCAACCCTTAGGGGAATCCCGATAAATCCAATTAGGACCACCTGCCACTTTCGTAGTAATCGAGTAAATGACGCGCCCACTCGCACCCTCCAACTACAATAACTGATGTATCCAACATTATAGTGGTGAATTTATTCACTACCAACCAACACACATCCACCCCTCAGGCAAACTCCACATGTATTATTATTATAACATCTTTTTTTTCAACCCCTATTTCCAATGAACGTTAATTAAATTTTGCGTAATTAACTCCAGAGCTCTTTTAATCCATCGGTTTTTCCGTAAATTACTTTTGTCCTCATGTTTTATTATTATCCTGATATTTAGTTCAGCTTAAGTGGAGATATAAAAGAAAAAAAATAACAGAAAAGCAAATTCAAAGCACACCCTCCAAGCTCATAATGCAGCAGTTTGAACGATAATGTATCTGGTGAAGATGAGGAGGGGTCGCGTGAGAAAATGTTGGGTGATTATTTGGCGAACGAGGGGATGAAGAGAAAGTTATTGGGAACTCGAAGAGGGAGATTTGGAGCGTTGGAAAATAGAGGAAAATAATTATTGCGGGCGTCGGCGGAAAATTGCGATGGGAAAATGGGTAGAGTATGAGCAAAAGATGGAAGAATATAATGGAAAAGTTGCAAACATTTCACGTTCTTTCATTCTCATCCGCTCTGGGCCAATTCACAGCAGAGTTCATCGGAAGCCGTGGTATGACACTCCAATGATGTAGAGCGTTGGACGGTGGAAAAAAATAATAAAGAAGGGATGAAAAATGATAGAAGAAGAAGTAAAATTGGAATGATTGTTTGACAGTTACTAAATGGAAAAGTGAAAAGAAGAAGAAAATATGTTGAGATCATGATTGGGAACTTTAGTCATCACCAAACTCCCACTCGAATTTTCTTTTTCTCATTTCATTCTCTCTCCTAAAGCTTCACATTCTCGTTCATCCCAATTATTATTCCACATTTTATTTTGTTTTGTTCTTTTTTTTTTTTATTATTTTCTTTGATTCCCTTCCCTCGCATCATTCATCTTGCCAGTAGTCACAGCTATGGCCAATCTGTCGCTATCGGTGAAATTGCTCCAACGAAAACAAAAGTAAAAGCCATCACATGGACACGCAATGAATGGAATTCTCGGTTGAAGCGCCCGTGCAATCAGTAGGCCAGGACTGATTGGCCACGCCAACGAGGCCGCCAACGCGTATCCCACGTTCAACTCCACTGTGTACTCCCATCACACAACCAACCCACCAACACATTTTGTCCGGAAATACATGTAGGGGTTGGATACGAGATGGAAAAAAATGGAAATTAGCCGGCGGACAAAGCCGGTGAGTGAGATACTGAAGAGAGGCGAAGCACGAAAATACCATAGCAATGGTGAGTGCACCACCGGACGTTCAAGAGCCAATAAACGACCCTTTTTTATTTTTATTATCATCAAAAAAATTTTGTACCATGAAATTTTATATCATCAACTATATAAAATATTTTTATTTGACGGGAAAATGGATGAAAGAAATTTGCTATGACAATGTCATACCGATGAACCATGAAACGATCAATAAACAAACCACATTTTCACCCTCACAACCTTTAAATTGCCGGTGAAAATGGCAAATTTTTCTCAATCTCAACATTACAATCCCAATTGAAGAAAAAGACAAATTGGAAACAATGAAAATCACAAACTACACCGTGCAAAGGGTGAATATCTGTGATATCACCATGGAAACGGTTCACCAACTAAACAAACAAACGTTTCATCATTTATTTTCACAAAGCGATCAAGGGTAGCTCACGACTAGTCCCCTCACGCCATATGAAAAGCACGCGTCAAGATCATTCTCTATCTCCTGCGTTAGTTTATTCTGCGGCAGAAACTATTTTCCGATAACGACCGACACTTGGTTGGCGCGGGGGGTGTACATTTGTTCCGGGCTTGCGCCCTGATTGCGCCGGGGCTTGGTCGTTTTCCCCGGATGCATATTTCACACTGCTGACAGATTTATTGCCGACACGGTTAGCCGGGTGCGTCTCTTACCCCCCCAAGCTTTCGATGTGTACCAGCTTCTTCCATGTAACATTATTTCTGTTTCGCATATTTTTCGTTATTTTTTTTCCATTACTCCAACCCCTTTCCTTTTACATTTTTCTTTCTATTCTAAACTGTTTCGACAGAAAAAAAAAAAAAAACAAGACGTGACCAAGGTGATTTGACATCAGTCCCAAACGTTCATTTCAATTTAAAATTACCATCATGGAAACATCGTGATTACGAAATGAATTTCGCTGTCACATCCTGCACGTGATGTGTCACACATTGGAAATTGGTACTGGACATGAACTTGTAAGTGGTTGAAGTGGAATAAAAAGAAATGAGATAAAAATGGGGTGAATGAAGGAAGAGAAAAAAAAAAGAAGATAAAGTTGGGAAAAATGTGTGAGACCCAAGTCCAATCGTTTGAGAAAGAATCTGGCAGGGTCGTAGGTACAACGACCGATGACCAATGACCGGAAATGCGCCCTCCCCCCGGAAGAACCGCTAAGACTCCTTGTGTGGTGGAGCGTGCACGGAAAGAGAAACGTCCAGTTCCATCACAACATCCAAACATATCTATATATAAAAAAATTCACCCCTTCTTACCACTTGGAGTTGTGAAATAAAAATGAGAAAAAATTTTTTTTTTCACATGTTCCTGATGATGAGAAACGTTTTCAGACTTACAATTCTCATTCATAACCGTCAGCAATGTCAATTGACGACAGTGCTGATCACGTTTTTAATCAAAAGACAAATTTCAAAAAGTTCATTGGTAAATTAATGAACAAAATGTTTTTTATTGTTAAATAATTTGTGCAAGAAATTTTTGTTGAGAATTGATGGGGACATTTATCAAAATTTGTATTTCATTTATTTCATTATTCCTACCACGTTCCATCGTACAAACAAAAAATACCAAAATGATTTTAATATTCCTACAACATTGGTATTTCACCCCCAACCTCACAGTTGGTGAAACGTGACACCGATACAAAATTATTGCCTAATATACTCCTCAATCCTGAGAAGTGAAATTACCTCTAATTATTGGTTTCCACTAAACTCTCAAGTCAGGGTGGTGAAAGTTTGTGACATGGCCACAATAAACACATCTCACACCCACTTAACCAAGTAAACATCATTGAAATTGATAATTAAACCATCAATAAATAAAAGAAAAAAATAAAAAATTTATTATTCACAAAAAATTTTACAATTCTCACAAATTAATTTTAGCTTGAGATTAATTGCAACCTAAAACTGCTCGGGGAATTAGAATTCTCCAACACTCAAGACAATTACTCTGCTACTCGAGTTCCATAGTAAATTCGTCCTCTGTCATAAACGACATCACATTTGATAACGCAGAGACACATTTGAACATTAAGTTCGCGTCTATTCGCAAAATGTTCAACAAATTCATCTCAAATGCCTGATTAGGTTCACTTTAACAATTGATATCAAAGTGTCAGGATTTAATTAAATACAAAATAAAATCACCTTCATTAAAATGTTCATTTCACCATTGAGATATTTGTGAATAAAATTTCGTGATACTTTTCCCTTTTTACAAATTTGTGTTCACAACTGTTCGTAATTACCATCCTGATGAAAATACGAAATGGACATTTGGATAATCTGATGGAAAACATTGGTAATGATATTCAACGTGTGCGATTGGTTCATTTAATGCATTGTTCAAACATCAAAGTAATTTATAATGAAAATATGGACGTGAATTATTTATGACATTTTAATACTTACGATAAATCACTGAAAATTTGAATGGTAATTTTGTGTTTATGTACGTTCAATTAAAATTCGAATTGATGATGACAATGAATTTTTATGAACTGGTACAAAAACGGATAAATTGTAATTACGCGAATATTAAATTAATGTTGGAATAATTTTAGTTAGAAGATAAATATGACAATTGTGTTGATTCACGTTAATATTTGCTGAAAATTATCCCCCAGCGATAACATTTCAGTAAAAACACGCAGACCCACTTCAACCCCTAATTCCTCGTCCTGTCATCTACACTGTCAACAAATTGACAAAGTAAACACGAAAAACCTCGTAATTCTTTCATAAAATCTCGAAACGTTGGACTAATTTCAACAGAACAAAATTAAACTTTTCACGAAATTAAAGTAAAAAATTGTCGTTAAATGAAAAATCTACAAATTCAAAGACAAATAAATCAAAATAAAAAACTTTCTGTCTGTGAGCACATGTTTACATGTACGTCAATATTTAATGGCAACCTCTCATCCTCTTTTCCCTTTTCCTCTCATAAATTCTCCCTTGACGTATTTTTGTCACACTAAAGTGAAGAACAAAGTCACCAAAGCGTAGTTGATGGGTGTGAACTCAACTCTCATTCTCTTTCTCACTTGCACACATACACTAAAACGCGTCGTCAAGTGCACACAAAAGTGAGAGAAGCTTAAAAGGAGTCTCACTTTAATAGTATGTGACTCTATTCATTCACCAACACGACCATCAACTTCTTCAAGTTCAAAGCCCCATTAATAGTTTTGTCGATAATTCTTTTCCTCATTCTCTGCCTTTTTATTTTATTCATTCGCGAGTATCTTCAATTCATTCGATCGTAACGATTTACAACAATTCTCCGATAAAAAAAAAACTCAACAAATCATTTAGTTGTCTCAAAAATAATTCGCAATGGTAGAAAATTATCGAGCGATAATTTTTGCTTATTTTATTAATAAATTCGATAAAATTTTGAATTTTGTCAGGAAAATGATGGAAATTGTCTGAAAAATTCAAGAAAACAATGAAAACTCAATTGAACTCATGAAGAAGTATCGAAGCTAGTTGACAAACGTGTCAAATTTCCACTCACAAACTATCTCGTACACCGCCAAATGGGATTATCCGTAAAATCGTTCACAGTGAAGAATAAAAATGTCGATTGATATTGAAGAATGTCGTAGAATTGAGTGGAACTAAAATCCTAAAATTGTAAAAGAGAATGAAAAAATATAAACCAGCAATAAAAATGGAAAATTTGTAATAGCACGAGACAGTGACACGAAAATATCATTTCAGGTTTATTGATTTGATACTTCAGTGGAGAAGTATCGAACACGATTAAATTTACCGGGTTTCATGTGAAATGAAGTTTGTACGATAAACGTTTTTGTCACTCTGGGGACACGGGAATATCACAAGTTATCTCGCGAGAAAAAAATATAAAAAATCAAACCAAACCTGTACATTTTTCAATAGCAAATTGGTAACAGAAACAATTGAAATTAATCAGTCGAATTGGATGTGAAGTTGTGTGTCAAAAAATTCGGTCACATCATAATGAAAAATAAATAGAAAACGTCGATTTATTCAATGTGACACGTTATCGACGATTATTTAATTCAGATAATTGTTATTAACAATTCATAGAGAAAGTAAAAATTATAACTCGAAAAAATTTATTACCGAAATATTTTTTTCACGTTTCCCAATATTTTCAACATAAATAAAAATATCGATCCGACATGTAAAATGAACCCCCATAAATTTCATTATAAAAATTGAATAATGTTCGAAGATATGAACCATCAAAAATTTGACAATAACAAAATAAAAAATCCCCTGAATTTCACCATAAGAAAAACATTTTAATTACAAAGTTGATGATAAAATAAACAACACACACACACACACACACACACACACACAATGAAACATTGCGGATGGAAATTCTCCAAAAAAATTCGTTTGATACACATTAAAAAACCCAGGAACATTTGCAGTGTACAATTTCACCGACAACGTGAAAATTATTTGTGAAAAGTGTGAAAATCAAATGAAAATCGGTGTGAATTGTTACGCGAACGTTATCGATCATATAAATGTTTATATACAAATGTACATGGAATATATATTGGTATGCATATGTGTATATGGGTCGTATGTCACGCGTGTTCGCTTCTGCTCGACAATGTTGGAATGATGCAGACGGATGAGCGATAAACTAACGCGTAAATAAACCCACACTCATCCTCATTCATATTCACATATACATGTGCCACGTTTTGCTTCAATGTAATAGTTTGTATTGGTATTGAAAGGGGTGAAAAGAGGGTGGCGATAGTAGCGATGACGCATCCACTGGCGTAAATTATCTCCGACCCGATTATACGACATGGCACAACATATGAGAATGAAGGGTTGCTAATATCTTTTGCACTCGTGTGTACATCAATAAAATAATAAAAAAGAATGGGAGAACATTTTTTTTCTTCCCGATGAAGAATAACAAATTATCGCATTTTACATTTTATTAAAAGTCATTATAATTCATAACTTTTGCATTTTTAACAGAATAAAAAACAAAAAACAGAAATAATTCAGTAAAATTGGATTAATGAACAATTTTATGGTTCATTAAACGATAAAAATTGTTCACAGAGGGATGAAATTGAATATAGAAAAATATTCCCCGTGGTGAATTTTATTTTATCATCATCCCCCTTCATTTTCATATTTTCCATATTTTCTCATCTCTCTAAAATGTTTTTTTTTTTCATCCCTCCAAATATTTTTTTTTTTTTCATTCCTCTGCACTACATAAAATGTCTGGGTTTGACTGAGTGATTGAAAGGTACATTGGAGAATACTTCACACATTTGGACCAACCCTCGGCTTATATTGACCCTGGAACAATATAAATATGCGAATTTTTTCAACCATTTGCGAGGGTCACCAAGAGTATTATGAAATAAAAGTCCATAGAGAAACGAGTGCCACGAGCCAAACATAATTCGTCGAATTTCGTTGGCGTATGCAGCTCTTCGAAATTTGCATAGTCCATACCCAAGCCCCAAACTCCCCAATCACCCCCAAGCCCCTACCGCGTTGACGCCCTCACACGAGAAAACGTAAAAGGAAGGTCAGAGTGGACGATTGTGAAAATACGACGGAAGCCACTCGTGGGATTCTCACACACCAGTGAATAAAGTGAGGAAGCAAAAAAATAAAAATCAAACTGAACGAAAATGAAAAAAAAAAATTTATTCCAAATAAAAATAAAAATTATAAATAAAATGGACGGAGAGAAGAAAAATCAGATGAATATCAATAAAAAAAAAATTCCATCGGAATTTTATTGGAATTAATCCACCCCATTTTTTTTCTTCACTCTCTCTGTAAAACTTTCGTTTGTAAAATTACAACGTTTGTAAATATTAATTCCCCATTTGTGTCACGATGAAAATAATACGCCATTAGCATAACAAATTCTTCCAATTGGTCATAAAATCATTTTACAAGGAGAATAAAAAAAAATGAAGGAAAAAATAACCAAGATAAAATGAAATAACACCAAGAGCATAATATGAAAATCAATAAAATTGCCAAATGACCTGAAGTTGAACGATAGAAGGAAGAGAAATGTTATATTTCATACACATAAATTTTTCTTCTATATCAGCACACATCCACATTGGCAGCACAGTCATACTGTTTTGATGGTAACCGAGCGATAAATTTAATAACTTCATACATAAGCGTGTCGCTATACACAACGATGACTTATTATCGTATTTCACTTTATACGCTCACAGGAGATTTGTATTGGTGTTGGATGGATTGGTGGATTCGCCCATGTTGCGTTGACACGAAAGAGAGGGTTATAAACTCACTTCCTTTATAGGCCAAGCTCATACACTAAACATAACCTCAATATTTATATATTCCTCAACACGAATAATAAAATTCCCAACTGAATAAAAAAAAAAAAAAATTCTTTAAAAAAACATTTTTCCCATCATTTTTATTTTTACATCAATCCAACACTTTCTCTCCCCCCTCACTTACCAATCAATAAATTCTTTAATTTCACCCTGAAAGAAAATAGAGCTGTTGAATTTATAGGACCAATCGAGTTTGAAATAAATCGACGGTGCTACATCTTCGTGAATGTCAACCCCATGTTGAGATATATTGTCACAATATCTTAAAAACTCCACCACCATCCCAAGAATTTTTAGTGAGTTTATCGAAGCACGCGAAATATTTTGCTTCATCTATATCCCATCGACATGGAGAAAACGATACTGATAAAGTTATTATCCCAGTCGTGTACATAACCCAGCAGGGTTAAACGTGATCGAGTTGTAGGGTGTGTTGGTAATAGGTTCGGTTGGGTGAAAATTCACCCGGAGCAACTTCCCAGAAAATCGTTACGATATTTGTGAGTTGGTTATTCGATAGCAGACTAGAACTGGTGCTACAAGTCATACTTGCAGTAGTTGTGGTAGCCACCCTTTAATCAAATCAGAATTTTTTTACCTGCAAATAACTACCCCAATACAAAGCCTGAAATCACCCTGAAAATAATAAACAAAATCATTTCAATCACATCAAAACTCGAATGTCCATCCTGTTGATGATTCCAATCAAAAAATCATGTCAACCAACATTTGCCATCACCCAAAGATTAAATCTGACAATCAGTGAATGTACCTGGAAATTAATTTAACTAAGAGATTTAATGGATGTAAAAGCAAGACAGACAATTACTAATGCACTCCATCGACAAGAACCCTCATGTCGAAGAGCTGATATTTCCCTACGAGTGGTGTATCTTGCCATGTACAGAGTACAGGGTGTAGGGGAACTTCACTCACAGCACATAGCATCAGAGCATTATGGATTCGTCGAGATGGTTGTATGAGCCAATTTGACTGCTAATGCATCTGGCATCAGCTCCAGTATGGGGCCGATGTTGATGGTAGTGACGGTGATGAGTGTTGGGTTCGAGAAATGGATTATCTCACTTCCGTCTGCTTGAAATATAATTCAATTGCAACGCAATTGGCAGCCGAGAGCTCATACAGCGATGTCAAAGAAAAAAAAAAATAATCAAAACCTGAATCAATTACAACTGAAAGCAGCAAAATATTCCAACGAATTTCATGAATATTTCCAAATGTCCATTGCGGTTATGACAAAGATCTTGATGAGTTTACATAGAAAGCTAATTATATAAATGGAATCCTATTTTGTTGGACATACCCTTGGGAATGGAGCCATTTGCAACATAATTTTCAGTAGAAAGCAACAGGGATGCGAATAGTTATTTCACGCAATTGAATTAGCCCAGAGTCTCGGAAAACAGAGCGACCGCTTGCAACATACAACATTCGCCAGTGGCAATGTACAAACGTGAAATTTTCTACGAATACATATCAACATAACCTTTTCTCTACTGCGAATGAAACAGACTGTACATAACCAACCGCACATGAGCATTTATGGCAGGGTGTGTGAAAAGAGCTGTGTGAAAGCTTTTACCTCTCAAAATTTGTGAAGGGATGCACTAAAGAACCCACGTTGATACTTCATCCTTGAACTCGAGCACAAATTCTATTAACTCACCGTTCATTTCAACTCAATTCAACAACTGGCTTTACAACAATATCCACCAAATGTTGATCCACCAACAGTTGGTGTTTCCAACGTTGGTCCCAGGTCTTGAGAAGAAACGTAAACAGGTCAATATAAAATTTCAAAAGGTTGAATCATATCAGAAGCAATTGATTGTTCGATACAGAATGAGACGACGTTAATTCAAATCACGCTGACACTTAGCTGATGATCATAACGTTAGGATGATTTCCGGTTGGGTTATCGTAGACAAGCCCACGAGCGATGGGGCATTTCCAGACATTACCAAACGCGACTGTGGTTCAGCTGATAGCCCTAATCGATCTAAACAACGAGATTATCTCTCTAATTGCTCCATACTCTATGTCTATACACAACCAGAGTAGATGTGTAGAGACAGCGACATAGTCATAGAGCTGAAGCATGAGACAGAAGGGTGAACAAAGGAGGGGAGAATTTGGAGTTAACTCAGGGTAACCTATAGGTCATACACACAGAATGATTCAACGATGTAGAACCAGCAAAATTTGCTTTTGCACTGTTAGGAAATCTCTGGTTACGCATTGTGACCATCGAATTTCATTTGCTAATTCGCGGTTTTATTGAATCCTGTGAACAAATCACAAATGTTGTCTGCATACCTTCATCCAATGTCAATTTCATCAGCAAATAAATTCACTGAAACTCATAACGAATTTAATCTAATCGTAAATCTGTTTCTAAAGTTGATGCACAAGATATGGAGGTCAAAGTCATTGATCTGCTTTCACTATCCATTCAATTACCTACATCGTTCAATTTATCGTCGTCGTTAAATTTCAATGCAAGACAATTATTCTGACATTGACGATAAACTTCACAATACCCAACGTTGTTGATTGATTCGTCAATTCAATGATTCATCATAACCAATTGATCCAATAATAAATCCAACAATAAATAAAAAAAAAACAAAAATATCATCAAGATTGTCTTGTCATCTCACATTTCTTCATGAATTCACTCAACTGTCCTCAATTCTCCATTTTTTTTCTCATCGCTCAATATGAATATTCTCTCATGCACAATGGATGAATTCGCGCAATGTACTTGGAGCGCATGTATAACTATATTGTTAGACCAAGCTCAAGCTGACGTTCCTATCCACGAAGAAAAATTGCTTGTACTCAGCTGGTTTGCACAGTTGCTGAATAAAATGACAACGACGACATTGTTGAATTCTTCTCCACTACCATGAAGTGTTATTAGCAAAATGCGACTGTTTTCAAGGAGGAAAGAGCACGAGAAAGCAGATTGAAAAATAGAAGATGATGATGGAGATTAAAAATTAAAAAAAGTATTAAAAACTCGAGTAGCAATGCAACAATCACAGAAACAACAATAAATTTGATGACAATCTTGAACCTAAATATGAAGACAAAAGTGATATAAAATAAATTGCAAAATATTCCAAAACATTGCGGAATCTATTGAGGAAATGGATGAGAGCTTAAGGTTTCAGTAAATAGGTACTCCCAAAACGCTTTAGCAGTTCTCAATGTCAGAGGAAGTTAGGGTGGAAATGAGGTCGATCATGTATAGAACGAATGGAAGTTTGGCTATTCTATCGACCTACTCGATTTCCGGTGGCCCCATGAGTAAAAGTCTGAGCCAACGAATCCCCTCGTGGATTTTGTTGCCTGCCATCGAAAGAGGTGAATAATTCCTTCCTCCTTCATGACTTTTGCTACCTCCCAGTGCTACAGAACCAGCACACTCATGATCGATCCAATGTTTATCCTTCAGTGCAAGAATATTACAGAAACTTGTGAAGATACTTGACGCTGGTACACAAAGTCATCTAATAGATGGTGAAAGTCTCAAGGATCGCTCCAAAGTAACCATTGGACTGGACTTGTACGAGAAACCACGAGAAAACTCACCCACCTACAGACAAGGATGAAAGTTAGGGGTTGATGCGACCCAGCTACATCATGAAACTTTCCACTAACCACCATCCCATACTTTAAATTGTACTTGGGTACCATCCACTCGCTATGATGCTCATGAAATGACTTAAATACATCAGCGTTACTTCAGTCATGTTTGAAAAGCAAAATAAAAATTTTCCTCCACCCATTCTCCATTCGTAATCTTCTTATTGTTATTATTGGAGATAGACCAGGACAAGTTCGAGGGAATACAACCAGGACAATGTTATGTTGATGCAGCCAGTGGTAATACAAAAAAGGAAGATTGAGAGAAAAGAATAAAATCTTGTTGGCCACGTAATGCGTCTTTCTACGTCGTCACAATGGAAAATCCGCCGTAGAGAAAGTTTTTTCAACGACTGTGAAAAACTGAGGAGACAGGATAAATCCTCTTTGGCAAACAGCGTTCGCGACGAGATAAATATGTAGGCGCTCTCTCAAGTCTCAAGCAACTGTACATGTCGAACACATGGAATAAAGTGTAGAAAAATAAAAAGAGCTTTTGAACAGTTGGAAAATCTGTAAGAAGAGAAAAATGGCTAAGAACACAAAATATATAAAAGTTGGAATTTTCGAAGATAATTGGCAGATCACCTTGACCTGATATGAATTATCTTCGAAACTATCGAAAACCAATTGAATGAGAAAATTGTTCATCCAATAAAATTAATAACGAAGACACCCCTTGAAGAATACGCGTGGCAGTAGCGCAGCAATATCTCACTTATTCTCAATGAACGTAGAGCGTGGAAAACTCGGGAATGGTGAGGTAACTTTTGAAATTATCCAACGAGCACGCCAAGAATTTCATGCCAAGAAGTTTCGGGTGAACTTGGCTTGGTTAGATGATGGATAGTGGTAGATGTGCCGCAGGATGTGTTTCACCAAACGGTGAAGAATTTATTAACGAAAATCATCCCCCTACCATCATAGAATAATTTTTGATGAAAACTGTTAATTTCATCAGCTCCACAGTTCACAAATACTTCAACAAAATTCAACATCAAACTATAAACCCGCGCAACAGGTTGAAACAATAAAAATTACACCAACATTTCCATTCCAAAGATCATAAAGAAAATATTTTTATCTTTGCATCTGTCACAATAAACTCCAACTCTCTTATGTCCCCAACATTCCTCACGATTTACTGACATCTACCATCCCTCATACACAATCACCACCACCATCACATCACCATTTAAAAAATCACCCTGAACAATCCCCTGTCCACCACCATCAACCAAAAAGGTAAATCAACAAAACGGAAACGAGCACACCATAATATTCCAACATTCACACGATACCCAGAATACTAATTTAATCAACCAACTTGATCCATCCCAACTTCAAACTCATCCTTCAACCGGACACATCATTTCCCTCGGTACATGAACGTGCTTCAGATTGGTAATAAGTTTCCCTCTCTTCCACCCTTCAAAATGGTCCAATGAATTCGTGCATAATGCGACTATGATATATACAGACACATTGGAAAATAGACGACGCTACCTACATGATTGTACGAGCTTAGTATGCAAAGCAACGTCATTCAGAATGAACTACCTCACTCGCTTGCTCACCCTTCAACTATATCCAACCTAACCCAACGCTTTTCTCCGCATACCAACATACACACACCCAAACTCCACCATCAAAATGGTTGGTGGCTATAGTTGGACGACGACAGTAGCTCTCGATACACTCGTTATTCACGACACGATTTCACATCACCTCATACCCATCCTTTCAACAGCTCAGGAAGAAAAGCCAACCACCACCCCCCGCATCATTTCACCCTTTCCTAACCAATTCTGTCAATAGCGACATTGCCGCTGTTGGTTCATACACCAACTGCTACCTTACCATCTAACCAATACCCCACGATTCCCATGGCCATTGACAATGTTGGATAACGTCTCGCAATTTAATACCAACTCAAAAGCAAATTTCTCACTATTCAACTTAAACCTTCTCATATTCAAATAGCAAAAGTGTCACAATTCAACAACACTGCCAAACAATTCATCAACCAAGAAATTATTTCGTAAAATAATTTCCATTCTCATCCCCATCAACATTCACCAATCTCCAAATGTCTACACATCAATAAAACATCTTAGCATAACACACAACATTATTAATAACAAGATATTTGTCAGGGATATTAATGAAAGCTCTTTGAAAGCCATATACAAATACACAATATATTAAATGATGGAATATTCGTGGCACGTAGCCACGCACGGTGGCATCAATTGCATTCTCCAAGCTCCTATTCGCACGACTGTGTGTGAATAGAGGAAGTAGATACGAGCAATGCTACACGAGGGATACGCTGTATGGTAATAGGTAAATAGAATGTATTCCAAGGTGCTTTTGCTGCTGGAGTCGAGATGAATGACTGGCATCCTGCTGTTGTAGATAAATTTATGTACCGTTATGTGAACATGATGTATGTAAAATACGAATAAGCATCAGTGTGATGATGATGTAGAGAGAGAGACGATTGGACTGTTTGCTCTGTTGCATATTCTCACATCAAGCTCTACATTGCTTTTGTGAATCATCTGAGCTTAAAGTCCCATATAACACCATCGTCATTTCACTTTTCTACTGATGTAGAAATATTTTTTTTTTCCGTTTTTTTTTTTTTTTTTCGTATATAAAATCATTGCTGTGCCACCATTGTGAACACAATGTGTATTTTCTCATCCGGTTTCAGCGCAAAAGCTCCATCTTCACTCTCATGGGTGTATACCAGAGACGCTTTTCGATATTTTAATATTCGCAACGGGAGATGAAATCCCTCTGGCGAAATATTATTCATGGCGTGCTTTCGCACTCGGGTTCGCGCTCTCTTTCCACTACCGTTGATGTGTGATAAGAGGTAGGTGAATAGTGGAAGGCAAGAAATGATGAGGACAGACGAGGATCCTGCAATGGAGATTTTATTTTTTTTTTGCCATCCCTCTCTCTTTTTTCTTCCTTTGTAAAGAAAGAACCCTTCACGTGCTCTTTAATGCTGCTTTTGATATCGAGATTTTATTATTGAAGTGCTCGCTAGCAGAATGATAAAAGATGAAAACAGAAGTCGGCGTATTGATATCAATTTTTTTCTCATTTTACTTCGTTTTTTTTTTTTTTTTATTTCAACTTTGGAGGATTATGCAGTGCTGCAGTCAAAGCAGCCATGTGTGTCACATCAAAGAGTTTAAATTTCTACAGTGTATTGAGGGGATTTTTAAAAAGCTCTGTGATTAAATGTTGAAAATTATTTTCTTTTCATTCGTATTTAACTGAGTGATTATGAGACAAAAAATGATGACATTCAAGCTGACTATGAATAGCTTCATCAACATCCAACCATCAGCTTCATTTTATAAATCAACAAAAAAAGTTTTTTATCAATGGAGAACCATTTTTTTCCTCAATTCATCTCTCTTCTCTTCTCGTGTCGTTTAAATATTTTCCAATTGATATTCACTTTCATTAATTAAATAAAATGCATAAAATGGAGAACTGTTGCTGAAAATAATTCTCAGTCAATACTGAATGGATATTTTCAAATTATCTCTCATTCACTTTTTTTTCTCATTATTAAAAATTTATCATTTTCCCGGATGTGTTAGTGAGATAAAATATTCATAATAATGACTGAAACCAGAAGAGTTGACCAATGTTGGTAATGTGAATTTAAATTTCATGATGTTGATATACGAAAATTCAATAATGAACATAAAAAAAATCTCGGTATGAATTTTAAATGAATAGAAAAGTGATTTACACTGGATGAAAATGTCAAGTAGGTCAAGCACTCGTCACCTTTAATAAACTCCAAAGAAGAGCCCTACACTGTCACAAAATCGTTAATTGGCTTAACGATGTTACATTCAATTCCCACAATTCAACAGCTACAAAATTTTTCCCTTCTCATTATTAACCCACTTGACTCCACTGAAAAATTACAGAAAATATGAAAATTTTTGGTCGAAAAATAACAACTTGAAGGGGTTGATTTTTACACCAAAATCAACTTCCAATAAAATATTTTTAAAAAATAAATTTTCCGCTTTGTCATTCGCAATTGTTTCAATTTATTCGTCATGTCATTATCCACCAGGTTGGTGAATTGATGAAGAGAACAAAAAAATTGTCGACGTAATAAAAAATTTTCTCTCCCCTCTGATGGACAATCCGAGGATTAATTATACGAAGTGTTTTCCGGTTGCAATAAATTTTTCATTTCTATTTTCCCCTCGACTTTTGTTCAACTTCTCAATGATGAATGCAGCCATGTAAACGTGAATACTTTCATGGATGGTGAATCATAGTGAAACATCTCCGTAATTTCCATGAGTCTAACTGCGAACATCTTGAGAGGTTCAAGTGAAAATAAAAAAAAACCCTCAAAGGATTCTTCACAGTGAACGATAACAAATTCCCTCCGTATTGAAATACGAAAAAAACATGTAACAGGTAAAAGAAAATTATTTTTCCCAAATAAGCCAAATAAGAAATTAAAAAATTGCAGGACATTTTCATCAACAAATGAATGAACTGCGACTTTTATCAGTTGACAACCCCAAATAATTTTTAAATAAATCCAATGAAGATGTGAATGAGAAATAAATAAAATCACGAAATTAACTGCAACTGAAGTCCTGAAAATTGTCAAGTGAAATCGATGAAACTCGCCTGAAATTTCTCAGAAAGTACCCAACAAAAACCCAATAAAATCGCGAATTCACCACACAAAATAATGAAAAGGATGAGAAGAGATTTTTCTATCGAGTGGAAGTGATAAAGAATGATACAGATAATATAAAAAAGCAAAAAAAAATTTATTCCCACAATGAAGAATGGCGAGAGAAAACGACAAATAATCGTTGGATACTCAAGAGAATTGTAAACGCAATCGATATGTAATACCCTATATATATTTTATATAAAATGTCTTTTTATATATCTCTGTGAAATTCTCGTTAGCGAGAAACAGTGGGGGCGCGGCTTCGCCATTCTTCTGCCAAGCAGAAGTGAATGCCGTACGTAAAGAGGGTGAGTGAACGTGAGCGAAAGAGAGACAACGCAAAAAAAGATAGACGAAGCGAATGGATCCGGAAGGCACCAACTAAATTGCTTTCTGAGCAGAAGAGACGAGCGAGGTGGATATAAACGAGAGGTGAGTTGAGTGCATCGTGGATAAAGCACAGGATCTGATCAGAATACTCTCCAATATATTCCAACAATTGAAAAAAAAATCCAAAATGACACACGAAAATAATTCGTTACACAAATTTCACGAATTTTACAGAAAATCAATTTCCAACTGCCCAAAAATTTTCCCTCACTCCCAATCACTTTTAATAATTTTTTTGGTAAATTTTTAACACTCAACTTTGAATTTTTACAGAATTTTTCTTTTTACAGAATCCACCAGTTCTTTATTGTTTATCAAATGAAATTTTGTACGACTAAAAGTCGAAGAAATAAAAAAAAAACATCGTCGCAATATTTTGCTGATCCACAGAATTCTCATGTTACAGCCGATCAATTTCCAAGTTGTTGTATCACATTGTACATAGCTCAATGATTGCTATGTGCTTGGATGTGTATATAGACACGATTGCCAACTAAACTGGAAGTTCAGTTGAGATATCACATATCAGTTTCCGGTGCTTCGATACTTTTCACAACGAAAAAAACGTCAACAAATAAAAATTTCCATCTCTAACAAATTTTGTCCGAACATTTATTCAACCCTCATGAAAATCCATGACAAATGAAAAATCACAAATTCAACAATTTCACCACCAACAACCACGACGAATTCAATTTGCATCGTCACAAAATTCGACTTTTGTACAAAGAACAAACAGCAACAACCAAACAAAATTCAAATCAAGAATAGAACAAAGCAAATCACAAAACGATTCGCACGTTAACTGTCCACATTCGTGTTGTGTATTTATCTGTTCACCAACTCTGCTGTGACAGAAACGAAACCAAGTGAGGAATAGAAGCCAAAAAAAAGAAATAAAAAAAATCGAAAAAGAAAGAGGAAAACAAATAAAATCCAACAGTAAAATGAAAGAGGAAACGAAGAAGAGAAAAGCGAACGGAGCGATCGATAAGCTTGGATAGAAAAAAAAAATGTCGGATTCGCGCGCGCGGTGTCACGAGAGCAAATAGAACGCGTGATGTACCCTTGAAAGATGGCGGGTGGAAAAAAAAAATGGAGTACACAAAGCACGAGAAAGAAGAAAAATCGTGAGAACATAAAAGTATGAGAGAGAATAACGAAAGAGGCGAATGAGTGAAAGCTCGAGGGTATGCAACGTGCATCAAAGCGACAAAGCTCTTTCCCATTCTCTCACATTTTCATTCTTTTTCATCCACTCCTTCACATTCTGGTAAAAATATCGCTTGACATCCACCACGATGATTGTGCGTATGATGTCACATGACAGTTAGTCAATACGTTTTGCGCTTGTGTACTCGAATGATCAAATACATTGGAAAGAGATCGAGAGGACAAACTAAAGAGAAAAATAAAATGTCAACAAAAAAAATGTTCAAATGTGAATTCACGAGTGATTAAAAATCTCTGTCGATATTTACCAAGTTCATTCATGCAGATTCAATATCAATAAATACCACGACAGAAAGCTTTTTCCAATATTTCTATGGGCTCTGTAGAGATTGGCAAACTTGAAAATCGCAAAAATCCATTTCAATAAATTCTCAGGAAATTGACCAATCGAAATTTCCTTCGAGTTAGAAATTCGCAAAATGTCTTCATAAATTTTCTATTAAATCCTGTCACAAAAAGACTTGACAATTTCCTGATACTCAAAGCAAACTAGAAAATATTTAATAATCATCGAACAAAACAATTTCCCCTACAACTAGAAATTACAAAAAACACTAAACATTTTCATAAGCCACTTAGCTATAAAAATCAACAAAAAACGAGAAAATATTCTGCAACTGAAAAAAAGTCTATTTCACCACTCGATATTTTTATTTTTACTTGACACAAACTCACGTTCACATATTGAATTGTACAGTTTCGATAAATTCATGAGTTCCATTGCATCAATGCATTCGTAGCACACAGAGTGCCATTAACGATCCCCGGAACACGATTTTGCACTTCGTAAAAAAATAAAAATAAAAAAACAGACAACGGGGGGGGGGGTAAAAAAATATAAAACCACTCGTCATTATTCCCCTCATTCTCTTTCCATTTTCTTCTTCCATTTTTCATCATCATTATTATCATCCCTCTCACTATTATTTTCCATTTCTATTTTATCTACCAATAAACGAACATCCATCCACATTCCAACATAAAAATTTCCAACAAAAATATTTTTTCGTGAAATAGTTTGTAAGGAATATATAAAACAAAGTTCAATCAAGAACTGTCGCAGTGAATAAAAATGAATGGAATGGGGATAAGTCGTGCAATCAGCTCAGTGTGGTTCTTACAAATCGATTATCGATATAACGGAGATTTGGTTCATGGTTGGTAGAAAATTGTAGACAGTGAGATGGGTTAGAACTGTGAGAGTTAACGAGTTCGCGTATTCCCGAGGGCAGAATATCGGATTATCGTTCGATAGTGAAGCGATGAAACGTCCAGGGAGTTTTGCTCTGAGTGGGGAAAAGTCCTAAACCATGTCGCCAACAGTGGTAACCTCGATGCAAACCCTAATGCCAATAATGACGTAACAGTTTGCCAATAACAAAACAGAAATGAACCTCATTCATTCACGAGACTTTTTACTCTTCACAACATAAAATTCGAATTATCATAACATGAAACAATGAAAAATCATTAAATTTTATCAACAATAATAAACAATAAACGAATTGATGATTCGTTAAAAAATTTATTTATTCAAATACGATTAATTGGAATAAAATTATTGAAATGTTCGACAAGTAAAACAAACTCCAACGATACTTTTGACATTCAACTTCTCTCACAAACGAGTTATTTCATCAAA